>JAOEHY010002712.1:30914-43481 GCA_025447955.1 Psilopsiagon aurifrons | reverse complement strand
GATACAAACAAAAAAAACCCCTAGTGTAAAATTAGCACACCTCCTGGAAAAGTCACAAAACTACTAAGTTGGAAAAAATCAACTAAAGGTCACCTCAGATTCTCACAGGAAATGGTAGGTCAGCTTAATAGGCTTTATTTATGATTTCTTTATGAATTTAAAATGATGCTTTAAATTTTTAATTACAAGAAATACAGAGACGTCAGATAGGCAGGTAATAAGAATTCACAGCCAGAGAATATCCATTTTTCAATTCATTTAGTAGTGTGTCTCAAATTTCTTCAAATTGTTATGACTTGCCCACTGTTGACATACAGCTCTGGGACAAAAATGTGCTATTGTCATTTGAAAATCCTGGCGGTAGCACAAGATGTCCAATAAAAAGACGGTCAATACAAAATCTGCAAGAAAAGCTTTGGGCATTTTTTGCACATCATAAATGTGTTTGAAATGATCCCTTGAAGATTTGACTTATTGATCATTACATTGAAAGCACTCTGATCTGAAACATTATAAGATATCAAATTAGGTGCATTTGCCATTAAAAATGTGCCATCGTCAACACTTTAGTACTGGGGTATCTGTAGCATCACAGGGTTGTAGAGTTTGGAGTGACTTTCCTAAATCAATTCATTTTTCTACCCAGGATCAGCTATCCTGCATCTTTTCTGACTTTTGTTCCACGAGATCAACAGCATCTCTTGAGAATCTAATCCTAGATAAATTAATTTAATATTGAATGCAGTATTTAATTTTCCTCACCATGAAAACATCACACTTTCTTCTGGATTCCAGTTTCTACACAGAAATGCTTTCTGGTTTGGGTGTGTTTGTTTTTTTTTCCCAGCTGAAATAGATAACCAGCTACCATTTAGCTTCCTTCATATTACTGGAGACTTGGCACAGATTGTGACTTGTTATTTTAAGGTAAACTGCAAAGACATGGTTCCTTCCTTTTCACTGTGTGGCATAGTTCAGTCTTCCCAGGAGGTACAACCTTAAGTACAAGAATTTGATGTAAAATCCCCAAAGAAATCTAACTTCTAATGTATACAGATATAATATCCCCTAGATCCAACTATATGAACTAGATCTGGCTTCAGAAATTTGTCTGAAAGTCCACCAGCATTTGTCATCTGCATATTTGTTAGCAATGCCATTGTGCTTTATTCAAAAAAGATTAATACAGATTGTATAAAGCATTAGGAACAGATCTGTTAAAGGGATGTCATACATCAGTCATATAGTTTGTAATGTTATAAATGTACTGCATCAGAACCATTACTTTCATAATCTAAACTTGCAATCACTTGAAAACTTACCGCAAATTTGTGAGACAATATTTTTTTCCCATGAAACTTTTGATTGGCATTAATTATGCTCTCCTGCTGTTTCAAAGGAGAAGTTCAACATTAATATATTCGTACTTTCTATTTTGGATATCTGTTTCAGCCAGTTTCACAGCAGTGATCTGAAGCCTACTATGCCAGTGAAGTTCTGGATGCATAAACGAAGTTCATTGTGTATAAACGGCAATAGCCACTGAGATTTACGGTAGGGGCCTAGTGATCATAATGACACATTATCTAAATACATTCAGTAGATTCATTCTTGCAGGTTTCCCTAACCAATGAACAATAATCTTTTAAAATATACCTATTTGACAAAAGATACTGTTAAATTCCCTGTCACACCAACTGTTCTACAGACGAATCATCAGGAATTTGTTAGTATTGTTCCTCTATAAAGTCAACTGTAATGGCTAAAAAAGAAAACTCTGATAGATACTGCTGCCATACATCTCAATAGCTCAACGTTTTGCTATTAACTACCATAAATCCATTTACTTTACAGCACAGCTGCTGCAGACACTTGGGAGTGCTATGAGGCACTGATTCAGCTTTCAGCTGTCTGACATTGGCCTGGGGCAGGCCAACAGCTTGCTCCAGGATAACAATACCTTTTCCTCATAAAAAGAAAAGACCTGGTAATACTTACCAAGGTACTTAAACTACTAAAGACAATCTGAAGGAGCTTTTAAAAATGGTTCAAGTTCTGAAGTTTTGATAGAATTTATCTTTAAATGGATAACTAGAAAAGCAGTAATTTCAAATTACTCTACCTTGAAACAGGTCCAGCGGTGGTTTTGCTGAGGTCAGGGGAGCAGGGAAAGGGTGAAGGAACAATGGAGGAATAACAGGGTCCAGGGAGTAGTAACTCTTGTGATTATTACTGGTGCTACGTAGTGTATACCCAGCTGCAGAGCCCAGGAACATGCCACTCCATGCCTACTCCAGCAGGAACAGAGAATACATTTCCAGCACACTGGTCAGCAAATTGCCCCCTACATATGGGAGAACAAAGGTCCCTGAAGCAGCCCAGAGGAAAACTTAGACAAGGCCTGAAAAGTACCAAAAGAAACTCAAAAGAAAAAGTAGCAAACAGTCTGTTTGAATCCACAATTAATCCCTTGTGGCACCTATTAAAGCAAGAAAAGCACAAGAGAAAAATAGATCAACTGTACTGCAGGGTACTGCATATAGGCTTACATTCAAAAAGAAAAACATCCTGAAACAGAAAAAAGTCTTTGCAAAGGAAAAGACTTAGGAAGTTTTATTTGTGGTAATGTTCTCTCCTTTTGCTTTTAGGAAAAGCATTTTATTATGTATATGAACTTGAGAGTTTTGCAATACTTGAAGTATATGGGAAAGCATTTTGTGCTGCTGATCACTAAAAGCACCATTATTCTCTTGACTGAACAACTTCTATGATTGCTCCTGAGCTTCTAAAAACTTTTGGTCTCTTACCTATGGCTAAAGAAAAAGCCAAATGTTTTGCAGTGGCATGTGTCCAGCCACCTCTTCTTTCAGTCATACTTTTCTCAAATTCACCACACCACTGCTATTCTTTCACCAGTTACCTCCATTTTCTTTTTGTCCTCAGCAACACACTAACTACATACTAACCTTTCTCTTCCTGAATATGCAAGAAAAGTCTGGGGTTTTTTATACCCTTGTCAAAGACTATCACAGTGGTCAGTGGCTGCTTGGCTTTAGTTAATCCCATAATCTAATTAGACTGAACTGTAATTCAACAGAGAAGAGCTTGTTCATTAATCTTACAATTCCCTAGACAAGTAAAAAATCTGAAATCAATACTAATGGTGGAAAAGCTTTGTGTAGAATACAAAAAAATATCAGTGTATGCCAATACTTTTCAATCCACCCGTGCAAATTAAAGGCAAAAGGTTGAATGTATCTAATGCCATATGATTCTATGATTCTAATACTCATGTGTGGCCAGGCAGTTAATACTTAAAAAGGCAAAACATTTCTACAGCTACTTTATTAAGATGCAGATGTTAATTCCCTGCAGCAGAGACTAGAATTTTGTTAGAGCCCTTGTTATAGTCTATTTCCAATGTACATGTGATGGTATATATAAATGGCCAGTTGCCTACAAGTCACACTAATGACTTGAGTGTAGGTGTATTTGGGTTGCATTCTATTCAGCAGATCAAAATTACAAAAACTATCTTCGGTGACATTCTTTCCATCAAGTCTAACAAACATTACCTGGATGAATTAGTTACAGGCTGCACCACTGCTACCATTGGATAAGCCATACTTACAGCTAGTTATCAGTGATTCATATCTTGATTAAAACAACATTCTTTTAATAACCAGAAAAAACCAACAGATGTCACTACAATAAGGAGTGGGATTAGAATTCAATATCTTGAGAAACAGTCTGAAAATTAAGTTTAAAAACCCTGCAAAATTCTATACCTGAAGAAGAATAATCATAGGACCAACCCTCAGGAATCCCTGACACAGAAGACCATGGAGAAGATCTGGAGAAAGGAAGTCTTTCCCTTGGTTGAGGAGGATGAGATAATTTAGAGATCATTTAGACAAACTTGACAACCACAAGTCCATGCGCCCTGACAGAATGGACCCATGAGTGCTGAGAGAGCTGATGGACATCAGTGCTAGACCACTCTCAATCATCTTTGAAAGGTCATGGCAATCAGGAGAGGTGTCTGAGGACTGGAAGAAAGCAAATGTCACCTGAGCCTTCAAAAAGGACAAGAATCATAGAGTCATAGAATGGTTAGGGTCGGAAAGGACCCAACCCAAGGATCACCTAGTTTCAACCCCCGTGCTATGAGCACGGACGCTTCACACTGGACCATGTTGCCTAGGGCTCTGTCCAACCTGGCCTTGAATGCTGCCAGGGATGGAGCATTTATCACTTTGGACAACCTGTTCCAGTGCCTCATCAACCTCACTGTAAAGAACTTCTTCATTATGTCTAACCTGAACTTCCCCTGTTTAAGTTTAAACCCATTATCCCATGTCCTATTGCTACAGTCTCTGATGAAAAATCTCTTTCCAGCATCTTTGTAGGCCCCCTTCAGATATTGGAAGGTCTACATGTAGCCTTCTCTTCTCCAGGCTGAAAAGCCCAGATTTTCTCAGCCTGTCTAGGAAATACAAGGCAGTCAGCCTCACCTCAGTCCCTGCAAAGACGATAGAATAACTCATCCTGGTGGCTACCTCTAAGCACATGGAAGACAAGAAGGTAATCTGGAGTAGTCAGCATAGATTCACCGAATGGAAATCATGCTTACGTAACTAACCTGTTTGCCTTCTACAATGGGACAACTGGCTGGATAAATGTGAGGGGAGAGCAGATGTGAGTGATGTTGTTTACTTGGCTTTCAGCAAGGCTTTCAGCACTGTCTCATATGACATCCTCATAGGGAAGCTCAGGATGTGTGGGCTGGATGAGTGGAGGATGGTGAGATGAAATGAGAGCAGTCTGAATGGCAGGTCTCAGAGGGTTGTTGCCAGTGGTGCAGAGTCTAGTTGGAAAGCTGTAACTAGTGCTGTCCTCCAAGGGTCAGTACTGGATCCAGTATTGTTTAATTTATTCATTAGTGAATTAGATGAAGGGAGAGAGTCCTTCCTCAGCAAGTTTGCTGATGATACAGATCATGGGAAAGGTGGATGAGAGCCCAGAGTAATGTGCAGTTATTCAGAAGGATCTAGACAGGCTGGAGAGATGGGCAGAGAGGACCCCTTTGAAATTAAATAAAGGCTGAGTAGATCTGGCATGGAAGTTATTAGAAAACATTTTATTTTGGAGTGCTTCTTTCCTACAGCTGCATGGAACTCTACATCAGAAAGGGTGCAAAGGAAAGGTGTTTGCAGGACAATAAATCTGATAAATATCTAAGCTTCCAGAATCCACAGCAACATAAGTATTTTTATTTTTTATAGTTTTCTTTTCATTTGCCATATTTTTCCACCTTTACAGGGAAACTTTACCCAGCTCAGTCTAGAAATTACGCAAGACTAAAGGTAATTCACATTAGCGTCTATATTTTTTTAACACAGTCTCTGTAGTTCTGGTTTCCAAAGATGTAGAAAATTTTCAGAGGATTACTTAGAAAAAATACAGTATTTGCTAATATAATGTAATGGCAAAGGTGCATTCTTATGCTTATACGTCAAATCATGAAAAAGATAGCTATATATGGCATCCAAGAAAACTGAATAAATTAAGTTTCTTGTTTTGATGGGTTTTTGGTGTGAAAAGAAGGAACAAGTTTCTTTCCAGGGAATCGTTTGAAGTCAGGATGTACCCAGCATTAAGAACTCAATCCTGCTATCCCTGCGTTCCCAGTGCCTACTTTGAAGCTTCCATTCACCTTTGAAATCGTGTATCAGAGCAAAGTTTGTATCTTAAAAGATGTTCTTCAATTATTCTGAAACTTAGTTAATAGAATCATCATCTCCTTCCATCAGCTCAGCACAGAGACTGGCAATACAGTGGCACAGCAGGAGTTTAAAGGTTGCTGAAACAAAACTACTATTCTAATGATGATTACTTTGCTGTTTGTTAACAAAATGAACGTTTGGAGAGGCTGATGATCCTTGAAATTTGTTGTTTCACTGTTATCAGAGTTGCCAGAATGATTTCCAAGTGTGAGGTAATTTTTCACTATTGCTCATATACAAAACATATGTCTGAAGTTAAATCTACAAGAAAAAAAGTCAGTTAGGAATTTCAATATCATATCTTGGTTGAGAGAAGAGATAGAGGGACATGGATACTCATAATCAAGTGTTTCTCAAAACTCACACCTTCAAAGGAAAAAAATCTTAAAGTACTGTTCTAAGACTTTAAGTATTGGAACTAAGTTAAAAGCAAAAATGTTAAATGTCATACTACATGGCAAAGTGATAACACTCAGCTTATTTATAAGGAGGATGCCATCAACCTCCAGGATAAGGCTTCAACCTGCTCTGGCTGCCCATCACGTTCTCCCTCAAAACTCCATGGGGCCTCCTTCCCCCAGAGGTCATATTCTGCTCCCCATTATTTTCCTCCTATAGCATTGATACTCCAAGCTACACATCTGCACATCCAAAGACTTGCTACACACTTTTGCTGATGATGGCAGTGCCTGAATGCAGCATTCACAACTACTGTTCCTTGCAGCCACCACCCTGATTATACTTATTCTGCTTACACTCAAACTTTGTGTTTTTGATAGTCAAGGTGTTTTTCTTTTCTTTTTCTAAGCCTCAGCAGGAGTCCCATGTGGGGCCTTTATAGTGCCATACTACATGTAAACATAGATATAGTAACCTCAGCAACTGCATGCCGTGAACTTGTCATAGCAGTGAACTCGTCATAGCAGTGAACTGCCTGTTCATACATTTTGGAAAAACATCGACAATTCAAGTGAACTGAATATTCCTTCTGAGACTGTTGTGCAGTTTACTGCTCAATTTATTGATATAGCAGGTTAAGGGGAGAAGACAGAAGACCTTGCTATATGAGAAGCAGAAGACCTTGCTATATGAGAAGCGTTTGTGCCTGGGAAAAGTAAGAGAAAGAAGAGACAGAAAAGAACAAAATGAGTTACAGATAAAGGGCCAGAGATTCCTGTGTAGATTACCACATGGAGGAAACCTTGGGCTGATTAAACAGCTGCCTTTTTTTCCTGGGCACCTATGCAGTTGGGAAAGGAAGTGTGTGGGGAGAAATTTCTGCTTAATGCTGAAAATGTGTCTTTGCTCATCATCAAAAGAACATTCATTGACATATTGCGAAGGCAACTCCTCTAATCAGAGGTGGGCATTAAACAAGTTAGTAGGTGGGCAAACCTAGGCAGAGCAGTAGATTTTTCACACATGAAAGGGCTGGACCATACCTGCACTTGACACTGATGGCAAGCCTTGAATGATGGAGCAGTACTAATGCTGGGCTACCAGGGTGGTCTGAACCTAGACACCAGGGAATGAGAAAACAAACAGCATGCTGACATGAGCACAGTCTTACCTGGAAGCCGGGAAAGACCATGCTTTTGTACCTAAACATTGATAATGAGATTATAGGCTGTTTTTTCAAGTTGTCCTCTTTTCAGGTATATGTGAGAAAGGCCATGGGACTGCCTGACACATCTGATATGAGATAGCTGCTATTCTAGAACCTGTGGAGCTGTTGCTTCTGCCCTGAAGTACTCTTCCATTTCTGTCTAGGCATCCAAATAGTGCTTATGACATTGCAGGAGTGTAGCATTCACCTTTCAGCACCTGTAGTGGGCTGCGTATCTCCCTTAAGGCAGTGTTTCAGGCAAGCAGTGTGGAGAAAGATGAAAGCACTGGCTTTGCCTTTTGGTAGAAAGTGGATTGTGCTTCTGTCTTCAGCATGGAATGGTATGGGGAATTCCTTACCATATATGCTGTAAGTAGTCTGTTGCATGTGCTTTTTCACTGGCAAGGCCTGCAGAAGGGCAAAGGTCTTAGCAGGAGGGAGTAAGAGTAGACAACACTGAAATGAATGTCTGTGTGCAAGCAAGGAAGAAGATATGACAGAGTTAGAGCCTCTGAAAGTCATGAGCTTGCCTAAACATGAGCTGGACTGAAACACAAAAGAGGATAAAGAGAAAGGACTTGCCTTATAGTCTTACTTACGGATCTTCAAGGGTTTTCAGTGTTACCTGGAGGAGTAGGAAGGACTACCCTCACAAGTGAACTGCTGTTTAATTAGAGAAAACAAACACTTTTCGTTAGCACTCTAATGAAGAGATACATCTTCCAACACTTTGCCTGTACACTTGACACTTCCCATGGTACTTCATGCTGACAGGCCACAGGCTTACTGTGCTTTTGCAGGGCAAACATCAATACAGTTTATCACCTACAGGGAGCTGTCATGCACCCATACTAGATTCAAAATCCTCATTTCTGGCAATGAGAAACAAGCTCCTAAAAAATTGTACCTTGTTGAATCTTTAAGATCAAATATAAATTAAAGTTTAAAACTGCAAAAACAGAAAGGGAAAGTGTGAAAAACCTTAATGCTGACATAATTAAAGGCAAAAATGAAGATTGTGATGATTGGAAGGAAATACATACAGAACAGAGGTAGCAAGTGTGATTCTTGAATCTTGAAGCATATCACATGGCAAGGATATTCCAAACAATCTTAATAACGTACACATGATGGCAGATAAAGGAAATTTTCCAGAATGTAATGGAAGCTCTTGCCTGTAAAACAATGTGTCCACAGTGAAATACTTTTAGATTTTTTTTCTGAAACTAAAAGATAATTAATACTTTATTGTGAAAGATATAAGGTACACTTCAAAACCAGCCTCTTCTTCTCATTGCCTACATCAGCTAACTTCCTGAAGTGCTCCATTTCTCTTTAAGTGTACTCTTAGAGAATCCCATTGAAGATTAAGAGCCCTCAGGACCATCCTTTTACCTTCTTACCCTGCTACCTGTTTTATGCATGTGCAGCAGAGTCACATACTTGAACTAAAATGCCATCTCTCTGCTCGTCTTGCTTTGCAGACTTTACACTTCTCAGCATTCAGATGTCTGACCATTTCTGATGCAGTACATCACTGACTTTTGTGATTCAGAAGTGCACTTTTAAAAAAATTTTGCAATTACATAATTCAACAAACAAATATATCAAGATAGGAATTAAGATCATAAATGGTGTATAAAATGTCACAAGATGCAAATACCAAGCTTGAAACCCCTAGTGGGTGACACCAAGTCTTGGAATATAGGCCATAGCATCCATAACCAGCCTGCTCTCTGGTTTATATCCCACATGCGTCTTCTGCCCCTCCTGTGCACTTTTTCCCCTCTCTTCCTTCTGTGCCATTGATTTCTTCTCATTACTTTTAGCCGCTTCTGGAACTTACTTACCTCTCCTCTCCTTTCCTTTACTTACTGTTGCTGTGTCTAAGAGCACACAAAGAACAGGGAAGAAAAAATAGTGAAATGGGAAGAAGAGGTAGAGACAGGTACCAAAACGATGAGTGGAAGAAAAACACCTGGTTAATTCTGTCGTAATAAAGTAACAGGCCCAGAAGCAAGGCTTCCTGTACGCGCTTCTATCACAGTGCTTCAAGACTGTCAGCCTTACAGAAGAGAACACAGTAGCAGCTACTCAACTACAGGAGGCCCTACATTTTTGCTGCCTATTTAGAACATTATTTATTGCCCTGGACTAAAAGGAACCATTATACTATCTGACTGCAGAAATATACACAGGTGCTCAGGGCAAAGCTAGGCTGTATGAAAGTTGTCTCAGTAGAAGGGCATGTAATTTTTTCAGGCCTTTGCTGTTATAATTACAGTACTGATTAGATATCCATCTTAAAAACAATTCACTTTTCTCATACTTATTGCTTAAAAAAATGTGGAGTACCAGACAGTGACATTGTTATTGACCTTGGGAATACTGTTGAGGTTGCCAAAAGGCAAAAAAAGCCACACTAGCCTACAACTGTTTTGTCAGAAAGCCTAACTTGACACCCATGTTTCCTTTCAAGATTTTGATTTTTCATGCTAACATGGAAGAAGAATTAGCATGGCTGGCACAACACAACCAGAGCAACTACAATGACCTTGCTGTATTTCCAGGTGAATATTCTTGTGAACTTCTACCACCTTGAAATAAATGTAACTTCCTCATGTGTGAGAGATCTTTATCTCCAAGGAATGTTGATTTTATTGGAAGAGCTAAGAGAAAAAAAGTTCTCTCATGATTTGGAGAGTGCAGATTAGACTTGTTGCCTTTAGATTAAACCTTTCCTAATTAACCTTCCAATTAACCTCACATCACTCCTTTGAACAAGGCTGTAAATAAAATGATACTACATCCCCTTTCATTAAAGATCAGCTTTTGCTAGATAGAATTATGATATATGACCATAGCCTACAGTGAATTATATTAGCAAAGATTTTAAACTCTGCCATTAGTCACCAGACGGAACAGAGAAGGCACAGCTGCTATGGCAAGCACAGAAAGCAAAGCAAGAAATTTTGTGATTAAAGTTTTCTTTTGAAATGAAGCAAACTGAGATGCAGGATCACTTGAAAACACTGGTTGTGCTTGCCAGGTTTAAAGAAACATGAATTGAAAACTGCACCAGTGAGAAATTAAAGTAACACCAAACCTAAGTATCCATAAGACAGTGATCAAGGGTTCTGTAGCAATCAAGAAATGCTCCCGATGAAATATTCCTCTCACTTGTGTGAGGACAAACAGTTCTACTCTAGTGGATTTTTTGCATGATTCCTATTATACTGAAATCCCATCTTGCCCTTTCTCTCTCCTTACCCAGAACAGAGCCCATCTTTTTGCCCTCAAATACTGTTTTTCATGTGTGAAAAGTTCTTTCAGTTACAGACAATGTTCTGCTTAATGTGCAGAAGGCTTTTATTTTCACAGTGCAATACTGGCCAGTCCTCAGACCATCTAATTGTTGACACTTCTGTTTAAACAATTTAATGGCTTCCTGATTAATCAGCTGCTTCTGAAGTAAAATTTTTTGTAAGACTAAGCTACCACCAAAAATGCTTCGAAAGAATGACTACCACACTCCCATTCCCAATAAAACAAGTAATGCTCTAGTATCTGAATGTAAAATATGGTAGAAATTTAGTATATAAGGAAGTATTATTTGTTCTCATGAATCATAGAATCATAGAATATTTAGGAATATTCCTATATAAAGGGCCTTAAGATTGTCTCGTTCCAGCCCCCCTGCCATAAGCAGGGTTGCCTCACACTAGACCATGTTACCCAAAACTCCATCGGACCTGGCCTTGAACACTGCCAGGGATGGAGCATTCACCACTTTTATGGGCAACATGTTCCAGTGCCTCACCACCCTCACAGTAAAGAACTTCTTCCTAAGCTTCCTCTATTTAAGTTTGAGCACATTAACCCTTGTTCTATCACTACAGTCCCTGAAGATTCCCTCTCCAGGATCCTTGTAGGCCCCTTCATATACTGGAAGGCGGCTATAAGGTCTTCATGCAGCCTCCTGCTCTCCAGGCTGAATAGCCCCAACTTTCTCAGCCTGTCTTAGCACGGAAGGTGCTCCAACTCCTTGATCATCCTCCTGGTCCTCCTCTGCACTTGTTCCATGTCCTTCTTTCTTTGAGGACAACAGAACTGCGCAGAGTACTCCAAGTGGGGTGTCATGAGAGCAGAGTAGAGGGGCAGGATCACCTCCCTCGACCTGCTGGTCATGCTCCTTTTGATACAGCTCAGGATACAGTTGGCTTTCTGGGCTGCAAGTGCACACTGCAGGCTCATGTTCATTTTTCCATCAATCAACACCATGAAGTCCTTCTCTGCAGAGCTGCTCTGAATCTCTTCCCTGCCCAGCCTGTAGCTGAGCCTGGGATTGCCCCAACCCAGGTGTAGGACTTCACTTTGTTGAACTGCATGAGGTTGGTATTCTTTTGCAAGAACTGCTAACTTCTTGAGTTTAGCATACAAAGGAATGTTTCTTTGCAGGATGAAATTCGTACTGATTACCTTTGAATGTCTACAAGCTTTCATATCCTTCTATCCATCTATCCTATTTCTAGCTATATCTATCCTATCCATTTCTCAGTTCCGTTTCACATCAGCATTTTCTGTGAGTAACTTTTTGGAGAGAGAAGAAGAAAAGAAACTGTTAAAAAAACCAGAGGCTGGTTGTGGAGACAGAAAGAGCAAAAATGGTGACCACAGGACATGGAGGAGTGGATGCAAACTTAGCTTTATTGACTGCATACTGCTCTAATACAGCATAAAGAAAATCTGAAATGTGTGAAACGGGCCAGGCTGAACCAGTACATCCATGAATACACAAACCTGGAAGGGAAGGACTTAAATAATGAACGAAGGAAGATCCACAGTCCTTGCAGGAAACATGGTTGTCTAATACAAATGAAAAGTCTTGGAGGAGAAGAGAGGGAGCTACTGTGTTGTTAACTGTCATCACAGAAAATCACATCCTCCCAGTTTAAAATATAATTCATTCTAAAGATATGAATAGGTTGAGGAGGAAAACTAGCAAAAAAATGCATTTTGAAAACACAGATAAATATAACATGGGCCAAAATACTTGTATCTACAACACCCTATTGCTTTACCTTTCTGCCCACCTCCCCTTCTCCCTCTCTGCCAAGTTTCATTACTATCAAATAACTACAGCAGACTCAGATTCTTGTGCTTCAGTTGTAAGAT
>JAOEHY010002712.1:19911-30029 GCA_025447955.1 Psilopsiagon aurifrons | reverse complement strand
CCTGGCAGAGCATGAGGCTCCAAAAGTCCTTGGCCAGACCAAACATCACTAAGCCATAACTAAAAACATTGGTGTTAACAGCACTGTTCTCAGGCCACAAGACAAAAACACAGTGCTGCACCAACTACTAAGAAGGAGGAAAATGACTGCTGAACCCATGACAGAGTGTTGGTTGATAAGAAGCTCAACAGGCCCTAGCAGTGTGTGCTTGAAGCCCAGAAAGCCAATTGTATGCTGGGCCACATCAGAAGCATGACCAGCAGTTTGAGGGAGGTGATTTTCCTCCTCTACTCCACTCTTGAGAGACTCCACCTAGAGTACTGCATTCAGCTCTGTGGCCCCCAACATAGGAAGGGGATGGAACTGTTTTTCCAAGCCCAGAGGAAGTCTGTGAGGACAATCAGAGGGCTGGAGCATCTTTCTTATGCAGACAGGCTGAGAGCTGGTCTTTTTCAGCCTGGAAAAAAGAAGGCTCTGGGGATACCTTAGAGCAGCCTTCCAGTATCTAAAGGGAGCTGCAAGAAAGCTGGAGAGGTACTCTATAAAAGCAAGTAGTGACAGGGCAAGGGGGGATGGCCTTAAACTGAAAGAGGGAAGATTTATATTCAATATAAAGAAGCTATTTACTTGGAACTAGATGATTTTTAAGGTCTCTTCCAACTGTAACCATTCAGTGATTTTATGACTCTAGGAACTTTCAGCAAGTAAGCGCTGAATATTGTCCTCAAAGGAAGATATGTACCCTCTGCTTCTCATTACGGGCAGTGGCATTTTTCGGGATATCCAAGGCGGTAGCACCACAGACAAAAGGAAGGGGACAGACTGTAATGGAGCCATGCACAGCTTTGTGTATCATGCAGAAGTAGGCACCCCGAGTAGAGAGACGAAAATGTGCTCCTGTGAGCAGATGAGGGTGTGGCTTAAGTTTCAGATGTGATGAGCATTTATCGTACAAACCAAATCTAAGAGGTTCTCTGGATACTCAGTCCATTTGAGCACCAGAACATACACAGTGTACCCAGTACTCTACAGAATTATGAAGTTTTCATCCTGATATGTATTTTTAATAGCAAGATCTTAAAGTCCAGTAGAATTTCCATCTATATATTCTTAGAATCAGAGCATCACAGAATGGTTGAGGCTAGAAGGGACCACCAGAGGTAATTGTATATTCCAGTCCTTAGATGCTTTCATTAGTAAATAGCTTATAGGATACAGACCTTGCACAAAAAAGTCGAGATTTTAATGATTGCCATGGATTTCTAGGATGACGGGGATTCACAAAAATAAGCAGTGAATTTTTGAACTCAGTACTAAAATCCAATTCACCATTTTAGAGCAACAGGTACAAGTGAAAATGTTTCCATAAACAGGAGGCATAGTGACATTTTAATAATCTGTATCAATTAGATCATTTCACTGTTCTCCCTATATTCAAGACCTGACTGGAATGAAGAAAAAACTTAAAAAAGAAAGCAAAACATTTAGAGTCTTAATGATCTGCTGATACTTTAGGGGGTTATTTCCCAGGCTTTCAGCAAACAGAAGGCTTGACATTCAGACAATCAACCTGCCTAAGGGAATCTGTGCAGCTGATGACTTTGGAGAGAAAATTCGGAGCATCAGGTTGATACACAAACAGGGAAAACACACTCAGGTCTTCCTAATAAATTTCAGTATTATTCACCTGTTGATTCACAGTGAGTACCTGACAATTCCTAACTCCAGGACAATTACATTAAACAAATTAAAAGAGAATCCCACATGACTGCTATATTAATCATAAAAAAAAAAAAAAAAAGCCAAAACAACCAAACCAATAAGCAAAAAAAACCCTTCAAACAACCCAAACCAAAACAAAAAAGGTAAAAAGGGCCACTCTGTGCAGCAATAAATTAATTTTAATTCTAGTGTGGGAGGAGGAAAGGATTTCAAAGTAAAAAATTAAATGCTGAACACAGAATGATTAATAAAGAATAAGATAGATTTTTGGTTTGGTGTTTTTTTTTGTTTTGTCTTGCTTTCCTGTTTTTTACTAGTTGTATCTTAAATAAGCTTATGGCATCAAGTGAAAACAGACACTTGTGGGGCTGGACACTAGACTAGGAACAGCAACAAGACAAGAAGTTCCTAATTTGGGCATTTGCAAATACATAGTGACTATTTTTTTATGCAAAGATTTTTGATAAAATAATCTAAACCCAATCATGCTGGTAAAGAACAACTGGGAAATATGGTAAGCAAATGTGTTACTCCAAAGATAAGAGCAGGCTTTTTTGAATAAGCCATAAGTCTTCTTGTTTGGATGAAAACATTTTATCTGTTATTCTTCTGGAGACCAGTTCACATTGTTTCCAGGTTCTCCAAATCTTATTTTTGACATTTTTTCTGACACATATCAGGGTGTGGGGGATTGATCAGCTGAATACAGCACAGTACTCTGAACAGGGGAAATGCTCATCTGGATGCACTCATTCCACTAGATAAACTCCATCAAACACAGGAATTCAGAATCACCTTTATCACTCATTTGAAACTTTTCAGCATGTTCTGAAATTTATCCATCTACTAATACTTCATAGAACCATAAAATAGCTAGGGTTAGAAAGGACCTTAAGATCACCTAGTTCCAATCCCCTTGCCATGTGCCCGGGACACCTCCCACTAAACCATGCCACCCAAGGCTCTGTTAAGACAAACCAGGGTACAGAAGGCTACATACAGCACCTGACCTGCCAGTGACTAACAACAAAATGTTTACTTAAACTGCATGGAAAGAACTTCCTGTTTCTGCACCAAAGAGTTTCCATCTGACTCCCAAACTGAGCAATGCCCAGACTTACTTCTCAGAGAAGCAATTGTCTGTTAATGGGAAAATCTCACACCCACTACAAGTTTTTTCCTATGGAGAAGATTTAGCCTGGCCAACAGTTTCCTTCTGCTGCTTTGGCGTCCCCTTCCCCTTCTTGTTCACTACCTCTTTATTCTGTAACTTTTAGCATAATCTTATATAGCACCAGATACTTAAATCTAAGTAAGTAAGTAATTACTGAAGTACTATACTACTTAATATAATAATGAAGACTACTGAACCCATGACACTCACAAACAATGCAAGAATTGCAATCATCTGGCCAATCTTTCCCCAAGACACCAGGAAGTTTTATTCTTGGATAACTAACAGTAGGAAGTCCAAATCCCAGAAGAATTTTTACAGAGACCAAACTCCACTTCCTGATGATGAAGAGCTGCTGGGAAGAGAGAAGCAGCAAGATGAGATACTGTGCTACTGGGAGACTTCCAAAGCCCTTGGTAAACTGTTATACTAGGAAAGATGAAATTTTCTTACACTTGTCACTGGCTCTTTCAAGGAGCCACTGGTTTGAGGACCATAGAATTGATCCCTTAGGCAGAATGTACTTAACAGTTGGGAAAGTACTCCAGAAATACTGTGTTTTTTGAATCGTGGGTATTGTTTGACACAGGTTACTGTGCTGAGTATACTGTTGGTATGAATTGTATGGTGGTTCCTATGAGTACGTTTAATACAACAGCTCTAAGAATTGGATATGTAGTATTGCAACATTGTAAGTTATTACAAAATTGTAAGTGTAAGTTCTGCAACTCAGAAGGATTTTTTTCTATGTGGTGATGTTCCTGCAGGATGAAAGGAGCCAAAGGTGGATGGATAGCCCTCACCAAGTTCCTAGCATAACATGATGCAAAAAACCCAGAACAAACTTGCTAGGTGAGAGTCACTTGGGCAAACTGTGCTCATACTCTTTAAGGAAGGTTTAAATTTAGGCCTGGAAAAACTATTTAGCCATTTACTTTGGGGGACTGAGCAGTTCTGCAGCATAGGCTCATGTTCTCTGTTTGCATCTGTTGAGCAGCCAGTGCAGTAATTTGGTTCTGCATACCTCTCTAGAGGAATTGCTTTGTCAAAAAAATCTACTAACGACCTCCAGATGCTAAGATGCTAAGTCATATATTTATCATTGCAATCAGATAACATGGTATGTGACCAACTCATGCACAGTGTACGCTACCTGTTCAGGGCAACAAGTAGTGGATGAGTTAGTTACATGCAGTCTTTTCTTCCTGTCTTTCTTTTATGTTGAAGAAGAAAGTATCTACTCTTCTCTGCCGACCATGCCATGCTTTCACCTACCTATCAGTATCAAACAGGGTTTAATATTATGTTTGTGATTTAACTGGCATTACATACAAAGAGAAAAAGCAGCCAAAAAGTGTCGTCATTGCATCCTTTCAAGAAATTCTGCAGATAAGAAAATATTTAAAAAATTATTCTGTCTAGAGGCCAAAAAGAAACAAAATATGTTACAGTCAGAAAACCAAGCCAAAACACCTCATCAGTCAGCAATAAATTACTGAAAAAAAAAGAGGGTACCCATAAATTAGGTACTTATTATGATAGATCTAGATTAACGAGATCTTCAAACATACAAATGTGGGCATGAAAAAGACCAGATGTTAGCATCATAACATGTATTTTATGAGCTATAACATTATCTATAGAGTTCTCCAAAGTATACCTATAATCTAGGCACATTTTCCCCAGATACATTTTATTTTTTAATATTCCTTTCTCTTTTAATGTGTGACATGGATCTAAGTCATCCAAACACAAATGCAGTCAAAGATCCTCTTTAGCATACTTTACAGCAGCTCAGACTGTAATGGAAAGCCTGGGTTATGCATCTAATTGTTAGCTGTATGGGATACATGACTGCCTTCCTGAGTGGCAATCACAAATTAGTAAAGGGCAACATAAATGGCATTCAGATTTCAATGACTTAGCTCATTATGACATTTAGAGCACTTACTGCTTATTGTGAGTTTTGCTGATTGCTGCTTATCCACAGATTACAAATATTGCAGAGTACCTTAGACAACCACAGCCATTTTCTTCCAATTCTACTTTTCTCAGCTGACACCTTGCTTTGTAGGTAATTTGACTGTAATCAGCAGACCTACAGGGAAAAGCCAGAAGAAAACTGGAAGTCAGCTTGAGTTAGGTGTGCCATCAACAGCCCCACCACACACAGAAGTGGAAGTCAATGTACATGAAAGCAGATGCTGAAATAGTACAGACTTCTTTAAGGACTGAAAGTCCAAATTGTCCGATTTTGTCAGAATTGGAATCCAGAAAAACTGTTTCAAACATTTTCACAGCAAGAGAAATATTAAGGAGAATTCAAGTGAAGAACATTTTCTTGCAGGAACAGACCAAGAGGGAAAGGCTGGAAGCTAAGGATTTTATGCAGGTCTGTAGTTCTATTCCAAGGCAATTCTGGAAATGATGATATTTATTATTTCAGATTAGCAATTAAATCTTCCACATATCATCTTAAAGAGGTAGAATTAGGAAGAATATATTTTTTTTTCAAACTAAAGCCTCACCTCTTAGTATTTTTCCATTTGATTAAAATTATTTGCATTTGAGATGAAAATGACTGTACAGGTGAGTTAGTTGGGTGTGGGCTGGCACAATCAAATCCCACCTTTCTGTTTAAGTGTCACTTCAAGTCAAGTCAAATGCTGGTATGGTATTCCCCAGTTACAAAATCAACCAAGTGGTGTCCCAGGGATGGATCTGTTTCACAGGCCTGGTTTTATGTAAGTCCCTGGAAATGCTAGTTTGTAAGCAATACGCTTTGTATGTTCGAGAAAGAGGTGAACACCTTGGTTAAGGCAACACCTGCTAAGTCAGGCACAGGTTAGGTCAGAGCTTCTGTGAGCAGGAGGAGCTCCTGAGCTTGCAGAATTGTCATCAGTTGCACACTGGACTTCTCATGACAGTGTCATAAACTGCTTCATGTATCATTTACCAGAGTTTTTTTCTGTAATAAAGTATGTGTAAAATATCCATTTGAGTTCCTTAACTCATTAGCAGCTTTTCTTACCATCTTGATTAATGATAAAAGTGCTCTGAATATTCTGTATTGTTTGCATGTGTTCTTCTTACTCCAGCTTTAATATGATTTCCCTGGACTGCCAGGGAGAAAACACTTCTTAATGCTATCTACCTCTCTGCAATAAAGCTCCTTGGATAATGAAAATAACTAAGTTGAATGCTTCAAAGCGAATGATCAGGAGCTTGCCAAAGCACAAAGGCACTTAAAATAATGTTTACATCTTACAGACTACAATATTTTGAAAGCACAGGGTAATATAGGAATCAAACATTTGAAATGATATCTTTGCCTTTAAATATTTCTTCTTTTTCCTGAACTTTTCTATCTTCCTTAGCTTATCTTCTTACCTTATTTTGTATTTCATGTAACAGCTGGACTAAAACTAACCTCAAGAATTCATTAATCCATACCCAGCTCTAAAACAGGATCCTCTCTGCTCGTCTCTCAGGCAGTTATAGTTTTAGAGAACTTCAAAGGCCAAGATTTCAAAATGTCCACAGGAGAGCTATTAGAGTACTTCTTAATCCTTCTATACCTGTCCCATGTCTTCCCTGCTCAAAAGACACAACCGCAAAAATGGAGGAAAACTTGTTCACTTCTTTCTTCTGTCTTCTATATAACTTTATTAAGTGAATATGAACAGTGAAACATCATCCTTTCCTTCAGTGACATTTTTAATCTATTAGTGTTAAAACTTTTTGCAAAGAAGATGCCAGTACATGTAAAATGAAACATGGACAAGCTGATACCAGAGCCCTAATCCCAGCCCAGGGCCTTCTGTGCTATGGTTGCATTTGAGTACCCATCATGCCTCCACTGTGCCAGAAGTAATCAAAATCTACTAACCGTAATTCAACTTTACATCACACACCAAATATGTTTAACTTTCTCAGTAGATTTTTCCCTAGCTTAGTAGCGAAGAGAATGCATTAGTGTTGTCTAAGAAAAGCAAACAAATATCCTTTGCCTCAAGCATTACGGAGTATCTTGGATTAAAAAGAAAGCCAACTACACACTGGAAAAAAGTTGGGAGTGTTGAATTTTCTTACAAAGTGTGTCTGTCTGCTGAGTTGTGACGCAATGTTCAAGACCCAGGGAGAGGTAAGAAAGTTTTATGGCTTGTCTTTTTAGCCCTGCATGGTATATATCTGTGCTTCAGCTCTGGTCACATGGAGTAACCATACAGATAGGTTATCTCCCAAAGTTTTTCCTTTTTAATTTTTTTTTTTTTTTTAACTTCACCAGTTGCTGTACATCTTCTCTCCTAGAAGATAATCCTGTTTCTCATCAACTGCTTCTATTTTCTCCAGCTGTACCTTCTAACTGTTGCTTTTGTCTACTATAGTCACAGTTCTTTTCTATGGCCTTTAGCAGCCATTCAGATCACAAGGCTTATTACCAAGCTATGCCATAAACTGCTTTTTTCATAGATAACATGCTCTCCCTCACCCTCACACATTTTCACTGGTTTTGCAGTCCTAGCAAAGAGCTGTGCTCTAGTTTACCATACTGTGTTACAATCCGTGTGGTCTATTTATAGATGCACTTCACAGCACTCAACTGTATCAAACTACAATCTTTACAGTGTGTGGCAGGGAGGAAACATACAGATGTTCATGCAGGTCCATGGGCATTACATAATTTTTGCCTGTGAAGCTTTTGTCTTTTCATGAGTGCTCCTCAGCAGCTCTGAGGAACTGCTGCAATAGCAATTCTCAACATCAGCCAATGTTTTCACAGCAGACAGAGAAAAACCCTATTGCCAAAAGAACCATGCACAAAATTTCTCATAAGATCCCTTGCAGAGATTCCCCCAAGACATTAGCCGTAGGGAAGAAATATGCCACTGAATCTTGTCTGTGAATGGGAAACCTTTCTGAATATTTTAACTATCCAGCCGCTTCCGAAAGATATGGAGATACATGCGAAGTTCAGCAAATAAGTAACCTGGATGGTTTGCACTTTCTTCTGAAATTTCATTGCATTTATTTCTCAGAGGAAACAGTGTGGCCTGTGTTTTAAGTTCTTCCTGAATGTATCAACAATCACGGAAAAAACTTGATTAAAACTGCTCCTACCATATTGCCTGCTTCTCTATCACATGATGCAGTGATTTACATTAGTAACAGTAGAGTGCAGAGAAGACCTGCTGAGCCTATAATAAACTTCCTTTTTTCAATCACTTAAAATGTTCTTTAAAGTTGCAACTGAAGTAATACAAAGCCTGCATAACAGTATACTTGACATTTATGGTCTTGGCAATAAATCTGGTTTTCATTTTTACAATGTCTGCTTTTGATTAACTGTTGAAAGTTTACCTGAAATACTTCTAAAGAAACAGTGGAATGGTTAATAAGCTACATTGTGCATGGTAATACCTTAAATTATAATGGAGTAAATGCCCTAAACCATGTATATAAAATTCAAAGTACTACAGAAAGCCAAATGCTCACAAGTTCAAGTTTCATTATTATTCTCATTAGGAAATAATTGTGAGGCATCCTGAATTTCTTCTAGCCTTGGTGTCTATTACTGTAGTGCATAGTTCTGATCAGGTTTTAAGCTAAAAGCTCCACTGTTTAAGTGTAAGCAACATTTGTAATGCATCTTAAACCCCCTTATTTTTCATAGTACAGCGTGATTAAGTTACAATAGAAAGAGATTGTAATCTAGACTTGAAAGTATAAGAAAAAAACTCCACTATTATTATTTTTTAGCATGACACAAGTGGAATCCAAGAAATGTAATTATACCAGAATTCTGTAGCAGAAAAGACCTGGCAGCAAGCTGTGTGGGGTGCCTTTTTATCACTTCAGGAAACTGTCTAACCTGCTACTCATGGATCCTTTTCTGGGAGGGTGCCAAAGCTGAAGGGTAATAGTACTATAATGAACAGCACCAAATTAAATTATGCTGTTGTAATGTGGCATTATTTGCCGTAAATGATTTCATTGCAATTAAGAAAACAGATATATAGCCCAGAGCAGGTGGTTGGTGATAGCACCAGATTAAGTTGGCCTGCCAGCAGGAAAAACGGCAAAAGAAAAGATTCTGCATACAGAAGAAGATCTATCCGGTACAATACACATAAATGTGTATTATGAAAGGAGCAACTGATATTGCAGGGAATCAATATAGGTACTGTATAAATGTTTCTGAAGTGTTTGTCTGACTCAGTGCAGAGGCCAGAACTAGACCTGTGTAGTGGTGAAATCTCATTAGTACCTTACCAAATAGGTGTGAAATGATGGATGTGCCATGGTTTCTTATCTGACCAAAAGTTCACCGTTCTCCTAATCAGCAGGAGATTTACTGCATGCAACTAAAAGCAGTACTTTTAGAAGCACATTTTGCTTGTGATTCTACCACACTCAACAGTTGAAATAAATCAGACTTTATAATAGTTTTGAAGAAGAGCAACCAAAAGTCATGTTCCTATCACTTCCATTCTCTCTGGTGGTGTTTAGTTTGAATTGCAACTAATATTTAACACCCAGAATAGTCATTTTTGTTGATATGTCTTTTCCCTAATTTCTTGTGAACTTGTAACATTTTAAAATCAGCCATTACGATCAACATGAGACAGATAAAGTGCTGAACAAGAGAGGAATCAGGTAATTGCTCATTACAGTTGAATAGAAAATAAGTAAAGCAGTCATCTTTCAAAAGTTCACTAGGCTTGACTATTTCATGTGTGCATGAACACACAATACCAGTGTATGTCACAGCTCTTTCAAGATGCAGCTGAAAACTCTAAACAAACAGGGAGCTCTATTTATACAAACACATGCTGTGTTTCCTCACCCTGAGTACCACGCAGACAGGTAACAGCACAACAAAAGGTAATACAGAAGAGCTTTTGGAAGCAAGTCCTCCAGATGATATAAAAATCTGTACCGCCATAGGGGACAACTTATTTGCATGAATCAAGAGTCATGCAAACAGATAAAGATGAACAAGTACGTCAAAGGAGTCCATTCAATGTAAATTCTCCAAGAATATGAAAAAGAATATTTTTAAATTCATATAGATGGATTCAAAATATTTATTTATTAAAATTTAGTTTATTTATTTAAATATAAATTATTTATAGCTTTTAAATATATATAGCTATAAATTATTATTATAAATATTAAATTATATATAAAAATATATATAGCTATAAATTATTTAGATATA
>JAOEHY010002710.1:0-27291 GCA_025447955.1 Psilopsiagon aurifrons | reverse complement strand
AAGTATATAAAATAAATATATAAATAATATTATAAATAAATGACGTTTGACAAAATGGAAAGTCACAACTAGTGACAAGGTGGCAAACTGGTTAGCGCAGTTGGTTTGTTTGGGAGAAGGCAGTTACAGTTCTTAGACATGAGTTTGGTTCTACGAGGTTTTCGGCACCAAATAGGCTGCATGATGCTCATCTTAGGCACAGACAGAGGAGGGGACCAGCTCTCCAGGGAACCTGAAAGTTATAAACATTGAGCTATGGGTGCATTAAAAGTTAGGGGAAATCCTGAATGGTGACTTTCAGGGGGGTAAATTTGAGCATAGATCTGGTTTTCTACTTTCAGTACCTAAATCCTTGTAAAAATCAGGAAGTGGACAATAGTACAGCATCTGGCTTTCAGAGCAGTGCGTCCACTGCCACACCATGCACTAATTGTTTATGTCTGTGTGTACACAGAATTGGATTTATCTATATTTAAGCCTAACCATCCTTTTTGTTATTTTTTTAATTGGAGTATTTGTGATATAAACTTAATGTGAGTGAAGGCGATACTTGTGTTAGCCACATCTACATACACCATTGCTCAAAGGCTCCTAAAATCATCTGCAGGCTGGTTTGTTATGCAGACTGTGAAAACATGTATCTGAGGTGTGGGGTATAGTACTTCTTTTTCTCATCAGATTCTCCAAGCTCCCATTACCCAGCCTGTCAAATTCATTTCTGTTTCTTACTTTTACCTCGTGCCAAAATAAAAACAGTATTTCAGGTGGCTTCTTATGAGAATCATAGTCATATAAAGAGTACCAATAATAGATGATTGCTCCTTATGTGTTGCTGGAAATTATATTGGCTTCTTTTGATTCTTTTTCACATTCCAAACTTTACTGCAAACTGAAATGAATGTTTTGAAAAATACTGAAGCAGTGGAAATAAAGAGTGATTGGAAGATACCTTGGAATAAACAGATCTGCTGTAAATACCACCAAGCTTAAACTGTGGGAGAATGACAATCTCACAAGTAGACAACTTCAACAAAATGGGCTGGTGTGAGTGAATAAATATGTATGTAATTATTTGTATGGACTGTGAATAGAAAGAATCAATGGAAATTGGGTGCAGAACTATGGCAATGGATAGGGCAAATTTAGGGCTTGAGCAGAGAAGAATCAAACTTCTGAAGGAAGTAGCTGTTTCCATCTCCTGGGGAGAAGCCTCCTGGAAATACAAGCAAACATGTTCAGCATCATTTTCTAGCTGTTGGTGCTGCCTGTGCTGTTTAGCAGTGCTGTTTCATCTGGTTCCATTTGTGGTTGGTTATCTTCCCAAGAACCAGCCCCAGCAGCACTGAGGGGAGATGAGCTGTGGAGATCTGGCACAAAACTGGATCCCTCCTATGATCTATTAATGTATTTGTTCAGTTCAGCCTGCAAAATGATGTCATACCTTACTGATGTTAATTAGAATGCTAACTATCATCATCAATTTGCCAGGTACATAGTGGTAAGCGGTAATGCAAATAACAGATTCACCTCCTGTGTGACATACTGGGTCCCTCTCCTGCTTTTGAGCACAAGCATTTGACAACAGGCATAAAACATAGAATTGATTATATTGATCATCCCAGCATCTTTTCTTTCTCTCATACTGCTTCTTATTCACCTGGTTAACAAACTGTGATACATCAACAGAAATTGTGGTGTCACGTATGATATATCCTGACAGCCAGCTAGGAAAAGGGATATCTGCCCAAAGTGATAAATGCTCCATCCCTGGCTGTGTTCCAGGCCAGGCTATATGGAGTCTTGGATGACACGGTCTAGTGCATGGTGTCCCTGCCCATGGCAGGGTCTGCAATTAGATGATCCTAAGGTCCTTTCTAGCCCTAACTATTCTATGATTCTATATTGTGGAGGTGTTGTGGTTTAACCACAGCAGACAACTAATTATCACCCAGCCACAAGCCACACACTCAGCAGATTGAGATAATAACAGTTTAATAATTGAAATAAAGTAAAATATAATAATAATACAGCAACAGCAATACTGCTACTACTAGTAAGAAATAGAGAAAGATGTAACCCCCAAACAAACAAAGAAAAAAGCCCTGCTGCTTCTGCTGTAAGGGTGCCCACCACCTCATTTCTTTCTTCTCTTTGCCTCTTGTGCCCTGCCCATTCCTCAGACATCAAATGCCTATGGAAGATGTCTGCTACAGCTTAAGGTGTGCAGTTCTGTGCTGGGATTGGTCCTACCTGCTGGCTTTTTGGAATGAATAACACTCAAGAGAAGGTATTGCATTCCTGTATGTACAACTCGAGATGCTCACTGCTCATCAAGATGCATCTGGCACTGCTCAAGCATGGGAGTGGGCTGGCACTGAATTCACAAAATGAGCCCTAGTAAGAGGATGCTCTGTGTCCTGGGGCTGGGCTGCATGGGAGTAGTTTTGTGCTCTACCATGTGGACCTAATGACTCAGGACAGTTCTCCCTTGGGATTTTCTGGACCATCCACTTTGTGAGTAGTCATGGCAAGTTCTTGACTGTATGTTGGAAACACCAAGGCACAGAGTACATCTCTTTCTAGCTCTCCTGGTCTGACCTGGCCAACAGCATTCTTGTTCTGCTGTAGGAGAGACCATTCTTTTAGATTAGTGTTAAGAAGACTCTTTAAAACAAAGCAGAAAATATCTATAAGCCTGTGAAAAAGTGATAGCCTAAAGGCCCAGTTCCAGAGACATCCATCTAGGCTTGAGTTATACCAGATGTCAAGGATAAAGGGAAGTAACACATTCCCACTGGAGTACTGTGCATACATAATTGTTTCATCTTGGCCAAAATTCAGAAGACTGTAATTGGGTTGAGCTGGGTCTAACACCTCCCGGTCAGTTACAGCCTGCTGAGTGCACAGTCATCAAAGCTCAAAGAGAAGGTACTAAACGAAAGACTGAAGACAGATGTAAAAACAGGAATAGTAAAATATTGGTGAGCTCACAGTGCTTACCCCTGATCTCTAGTTCATGGTGTCTATCTTATGACAGGTACTCATAAGCACCGAAAAGAAACAAAAAGGCAGTGATAAGAATTGTTTCTGTTGGTCGTCAAAGTTGTTCAAGGAAAATATGGGGCATCTGAGCTAATTAATCTGAATTGGGCCAGGTATCCCAGGCCCTGCTGTAAATGTTCCTGTAGAATAAAACCTTGTAGATTAATCCAAATAACAGCTTATCGAGCAGCATTGCATTGGATACTTCTGAGCTGAACAAACCTTTGCAGAAAACCAGTGTTTCCAGGAATCCTGACAGTCCAACTCAGACACTTCTCTCATTAGCGATCCCAGATGCCGTATGTCTGGGTAAACCCTCAAGGAGACTAGTCCAACACTGGAAGACACTCAGGGTATTTGTCCCTCAAGCCATCCAGTAGTGACTCCCTCAGGACTGTAACTCAGAGTCCTTGTCTGCAGGATAATCAGCAATACAGGGACTGTAAGAGCATCTGTGCAAGTAGGTAGAAGAAAACCCAGGAGTCTGAATGTAGCTGGAGATGCTGAGGGGGGAATCCGAGGAAGGAACAGACATTTCTGTCTGCTTCACCGCAGCTTGTACCAATTACACTGAGCAGCTCCCAGGAACAGAGACTGTTTTGTTAACACTGCTTATTCTTGCTGCCAAAGTGAAATTTTCTCTGAATTTCTGGATTGCAAGACGTTAACTTCAGTCAGAAACCAAACTTTAAACACCCAGCTCCTGTGAAGTGCGAATCACAGGTTTGTGGCTCCTCTCCCTGAGATTCTGCAGACCAGACCTCTGCACATCTTGTTGTGATCAAGAATTTCTGGACATCAGGTTTGTGTTTTGCTTTCACTCTATTCCATGCATCTGCCAGTCTCTGCCAAACTCAAATGCTGTCATTTCACTCAGAAATGAGGGCTGAGCCTTCTGTCGCGTATCCAAAGGAAAGCACACTGGCTTTGCATTTTTCCAGGTAGGAGTGATCTGAAAAGTCTTTCTGAACTTCCTTACACATGCATCCTCTCACAGGCACAAGATGTCACAGTGTCTGGGGATGCATGCCCAGGGAAGGAGGGACATCGTCCGTGTGGGACTGATGCCCACCTCCAGAGGGAAGAGGGCTCGGTGCCACCCTGCCTTGCAGCCTGCATTCCAGCATCTCCTTCCAGGGAGTTAGTTGTCATCAAGCCCTTTTTCTCCACAGGGAAGCTGTTTCTTCACAGCTATCAAGTCCCCGGCTTGCTGCCTCCTCTTACTTGGAGAGTATCTTGTGCACAGCAGGGAACAACTTCAAAGGAATCGGTTTTTTTAGCCTCCTGTTAGTTTTCCAGACAGCCCTTCCACTGTCTTCCACAGAGCAGAATGAATAGTCCAGCATTCATGTGCCTGCTTCAGGGGCACTTTCTGACCTGAGCTGACTTGTATCCTCAAGCTCAAAGAAAACAGGCTGAAGTTTATGGCTGATATAAAAGCAGATGCTTCCAGGCTGCTGAGCAACCAGCTGCATTCTGCTCCCAGTCGCACGATGATTGAAATGTGGAATAACCCTCTGGGAGCACCAGAGCATCCAGGGCTTGCAGAATCTGCACTAGAGATCCTCAGTTGCTACCTTTATTCTGAGCCAGTTTCATGGAGAAGGACACTGTGAGTTAAACAATGAATTCATTCCTTCACCTTCATTTTGTATTAGGGCAGTAACAACAGTAAGAGAAAGACCAAACCTGCAGGAAGAAGCACCTCCTCAAGAATGCTACTCTGGGACACCTGGCAAAGATGGAAACCTTCCACTGTGTCCCTTAGAGAAATGGCAGAGGAAGGCAGCAGGATTTTTCCCCCACTAAACACTGTGACTCTGGCCTGCATTGGCCAAACTTTAACAGCCACACTAGTGTGACCACCACACAACAGAGACATATCATACCGGCAGATCTCCCCAGAGCTGGCTTTGCTTCAGGCAGGTGGCGGAAAATGTACTCAGCACTGACACTGCACGTTCTACACTTTGACATCTCCATTGGCACAAGTGTGGTTCACCCACTGGCCTTGCCTTTGGGACCAATACATCTGAGGATCAGAGACTTGCTATTTGAGGCTAGCAAGGCTGTGCTGAGCAGGTGAGCAGGAGGTGGCTGCCCCATCCCTGACAGTGTTCAAGGCCAGGTTGGACACAGGGGCTTGGAGCACCCTGCTCCAGTGGAAGGTGTCCCTGCCCATGGCAGGAGTTGGAACTGGATGAGCTTTAAGGTCCCTTCCAACCCAAACCAGTCTGGGGTTCTATGGTCATCACTGTTTTGCTCTTAGTCCTGTAACAAAGTCCTGTTAGTCTTTATGCCAATGAGTGGAAAATGCTACCACATGGTGGTTTTGAAGCAGGGCCAGTGTTTAGACATCACTGCCTTCTGAACTCCCCATAAGAGAACATGTGTTGCAGTGTTGAAACAAAGGTAAGGCAGTTTAAAGCATAGGCCCTGGTAAACAAGGGAGCTCATGCTCTGCTTCTGGAGCAGAGAAAATGGGGCAAAAAAAAAGTAATCCTACCTCAGAAATGCTCTGCCTGGCACCTCAGGGTCTCTGCCAAGCACTTCTCACCTGAGTAAGTGCTAGAGTCAGGGTCTGAGGGAGGCCTGAGTATCCTCAATGGATATTAACAGAGAAGGCATAGCACCCCTTCTTCCTCACCTTATGCTTCTGCTGGCTTGGCCTGCTGCATCACTACAGCACAGATATGATGATCCAGCTGTACTCAGTGACATGGATTGTCCCTTCAGTACTTCCTTGTCAGCAGATGCCTCCCAGAAGCCAACCTGCAGCTGGAGATAAGCATCCTCCAGATATTCCTTGCAGCTTGGCAAGAAACGTGCCAATATGCTGAAATGCCCTAAGTCATTCTGGAGTCCAAGAGCTCAGGAATTCACCTGTATAGGGGGGTTAATTGCTTTCAGCCATAGTCCCTCCAGCTGCACTTGCACAACATGGCAAGTGAAATCTTACATGAGTTTATCTATATTATGAAGAAGATTAAGTTCCTGGTTACAAAATTGGAAGTACGGTTGTAAAAGAGGAAAGTAATAAGAAAGAAAATTGCAATCTTAGAGCCCTCCCTCCCAAGCTGCTTTCCCTGCTCTCCTTGGGTTTCTGCAAATGAAATCAGAGTTGCAGAAGGTGAGGCCAGCTCTGAAAGCTGGTCTCTTCCCTGCCCACTTGTATTCATAGTTTCCTTGCTGCTGTTGAATGTAAATGAAGTTTCAAAGCACATCCGAAGAGCTGCCTCTCTCCTCCTTGTCTCTGCTCTCTTTGAGGGAATCTGGCTGGGCTTCAGCTTGTTGTGAGTTCTTGGTGTCTGAGACTTCAGATGAAGCATCCTCCAGCTTCTCTAAGGTGATTGTCCTTTGATGTTTAAGAGGTTTTTGAGAAACATTGAATACTTATTTCTGTTCACCTTTCTTTTTCCCTTAAGGAAGGCAATTGACTTGTATGCATATCTGCTTACCTAGTGAAACACCCTGATTCAGAACCATGTGCCACCTTTATATCCCAAATATGCCAAAAGACTTTGTTCTTTCCCTGAGATCACACATGGCACATTTATCACAACAAATGTCCTTGGATTCAAGGAGGACTTGAGCTGCCTGCACTGTACTTGTGCTGTCAGCTGCTGGGGCACAACCGCAAAGGTCTTTGGGCTGTAAAGAGCCCACCTTGTTTAGGTGACGTGTAACTGCAGGATGCCCCTGAGGTTCCTTAGCACTTTTATTTCGTATGTTTGTTGGGAAATTAATAGCTAAAATACATATAACCCACCAGAGGGGAGATTTAGAGAAGCTCTTAGGCAGAAGCTCTTCCCTGTGAAGGTACTGAGGCACTGGCACAGGGTGCCCAGAGAAGCTGTGGCTGCCCCATCCCTGGCAGTGCTCAAAGCCAGGTTGGACACAGGGGCTTGGAGCAACCTGCTCCAGTGGAAAGTGTCCCTGTCTGTGGCAGGGGTTGGAACTGGACAAGCTTTACAGTCACTTCCAACACAAACCAATCTGGGGTTCTATGATTTTGTACGACCCTGATGCATGCAGCTTCCTGAATGCTCTTTCCAGGGTTTTTCCCAGGGCACCAAAAGCAGGATGCTTTGCTACATATCTGCCCCAAACCTTGCTGACACCTCTCATTGGCATTTCCAAGGAGACCTTCAGATATGTGATACATGAGTTAAAAATTGTTCTAAATGTAGAGAACTTCCCAAGCTCTGCAGAACAATTGCATAATGATGAAAGAGCTTTTAAACCCCTCAAAGGTGTTTTTTTTTCCTTTCTGTGGCCATAAAATGAAATGTTTTATTCACATCCATACTCCCATGGGTACAATTTCTGTAATAAAAGATGCCACAAATGAAACTCAAACACCAGCATTGGATTAGAGCATTTTGTCATTAAACTGCTTAGAATTGTTTTCAGTCATTTGCTTGAACTTGGATAAATTAGTTCATCATTAGTTTCCACAGTGAGATTTCCATTTTCCTTTCTGTGTGTTTAATAGCAAAGTGCTTCAAAGGAGCTTTCCTAGTGAGATACTGGATCAGGAAGGAGACATGCTGTTCCCCAAACACTGTTGCCTCTCATTTCTTTACCAAAGTAAGTCAGAAAGAATAGTTCCAGAGAAAAATATTGTTGTGTTTGCTATTAGGCATTCATATCTCATTTTAATATCAATGTCCAAGAGTATTAATAAGTCAAAAATGATTTTTATTCTAACAGGAATTACAATTTTTTGAGGTGATATTTATGATTTAAAATAATTCTGAGCATTCCCTTGCATTAAGATGTTTCCCATGCTCAGCAGCAGACATGAGACAAGGCTTGCTGACTAACAGCACTGCAGCACATATCCTGTTGGGCTCTCAGGGTAGGAAGATTGGTCTAACCTCCTGCTTTCTTGGAAGTTTCCACTGTAACCTTGTCAGGATATTAGGATATCAATTTGATTATCCTCCCTCTCCATCGTTATATCACACATGTGTCTATAGCAGATGGCAGCAAAGGCTGTCAGAGGGTCAGAAGTGAGCCCTGGCCATTACTTGGTTGACCTTTTCAAGTGCTGAAGGCTTTTAGTCAAATCTTCTCATTGCTGAATGCTCTTCTGCAGTACTGATGCTCAGGCTGTCACCAGTAATCTGTTCCTGCCCACTCTTCTGTTTCACCTCTTGGTTCTTTATTCAACACATCAGATTGCATAGGGAGGCAGAGGTTCATCAAGACCAATTTCAAGCTTTCACTTGAAGTGTCTCACTTTAGGAGCGTGCTGTATGTAAGGTGCACAGGCTCCCTCTTTAGTCAGTGAAGAGAAATTGGCACTTTCAGGAGAACAATGAATTCTTGCTGCAAATGGCTGTCAATCTTGGCCCAAGAAAAAATTGGGAGTACAAAGGGTTGCTTATGGTTTGTTCTGTCAAGGTTACCACTGTTGGACACCTCAACCAGAAATCTCTTGTATGTCTAAGCTCAACCCACTGCTCCTGTGGAATCAGGGCTGGATTGTCTCTCTTGCACACAGGTTTTAGGGAACCCTCAGCATCTCTCCCTGTGCCTTTCTCTCTGCCTGTACATGGAGGTAGTGATGAACTGCAGAGGAATAAGGTTTGATGTAAACACATCAGAGGCTCTGCATACTCATTCCTTCTGCAAGAACACAATGGGGGTTTGATGTCATGGTTGTCTATGCTCATTCCACTGGTTAGAACACAGGGTGGGCATCATGTCATAGTTGAGCACCCCAGAGCAGTAGTGTGGAGGAAGTCAGTAGAGGTCTGTGGGAAAGAGGCAGTTGCTCAGCACCCTCCCCCTCTTACCAAACCATAGCAACAGGTAGAAGTGGCTGGGGAGAAAAGGAAGCTGTTGAATTTGTCATTCACAGGGTACAGGGAGGAGCAGCCGAGTTGTTTTCTAAATCATTAAAATATCCATTTCCCAAGGTAATTTTACAGACTGCAGTGTGGAGATATCCTGATCCTTACTTGGGGAGTTCAGACTGCCCAAAAGCCTGACAGGATTCTTTGTCTCAAATACAAAATATGCTCTTTGTGGTTGTGATGTGAAGGGGGTCTGTATCTGCCTGGTACCAAGTGGTTTGGAAGCAGCTGGTAACTGCAGCAGCCAGTCTGCGTAGCTGATACAGGACAGACAGTGCTGGTCTGATGCTTGGAAACAGCACACAATCTGGGATGAAGGTAACCTTGCCACTCAGCCTGTTAAAGGTAGTTGGACTTAAGGGGACTCATCACCCTATTGAGAAGAACTGGTATTTTTATGTGAAACGGTGCTCTCAGATGTATCCTGACTTTGAAATTACTTCTTTTTTGGATTACTGACTTACTAATGCAATTGCTTTCTCTCCATTTGTGTCACAGTAGGTCATGCATTCTTTCCGTCATCAGCTTCTGTGTCACTTCAGTAAAGAAGACTGCCCCTGCTTTGGTCCTGTGAAAGCAATCATTCCACCACCTAGGTGGGAAATCTGGTAGAGAGCCCAGGTTTGGATGTCGCTGATCTGACAGTACGACAGCCCAGGAAAGGTCCTCTGCGAGCCCTGCAGAGTGGACCTTATAAACTGAGCAGGCAGCTTGAGCTGAGACAGAGGGAAAAGGACGAGAAAGAGTATAAATGAGCCATAAACACCATATCTGGTTAGAAAGGAGTACCAGGCCAGATCTGTGCTTTGATCCGTACAGAAGCCTAAGCCATTAAAACCTCCCCTGAGAGTTCCCCTTTGGAGTTGGTGGCTTTGGCACGAGTTAGGTCCACTGTATCCTTTACCTGTGATGTGCCATGGATCAGCAGAAGTAGAAAGCAGGCACCAGTCAAGATTAGCATTGTGTGGAAAGTGCTCCTCTGTTACATAGCCTTAATCACCAGTGAGAAAGAATACCTAAATATATTGGGGAATTTAGGCCTTTTTGTCCATCAAAACCTCAACTCTTAAGTGTGGTTTATGTTTAAATATGAAACAGGCTATGAAGCATCTAGATGCTGCATTAATGGACACCAACAACTTCATGAGCTGGGTAGATGCAGCAGAAGCAAATGTTATGTTGATTGCAGACATAAATAATAGAAGTCCCTTGAAGATCTGGAATGAATGTGAACAGAAAATGTTACCTGGTGGTATAATTTCCAATGAGTAGCCAAAGCTGTGTTCTGTAGCCTGGCTTCCAGTTATGCTTTTATCATATATTTATTATTGTTAATTAGCACAAGTTGTTCAAACGTATCTGCTAGAAGGCAACATCAGCGTCTCTTATACTGATGCATTTCCCAAGGAGGACTCAATGCAATACCTGGAAATGGTCATGCTGGTTCTGTAATGAGATCTTTACTATTCCAATAATTATCTTGGGTGTGAATAATATTTTAAACTTAGAAAGAAAGATTATTCTTAAAGGATCCCCACAGTCCTTCCAGTCCTCTTCATTTCTAGAGTGTATCCTCAAAAGACCAATGACTCAGTCCATGTGGGCAGCATACCAGAGACAATGGACATCAGGACGCTTGGCAGCTTGACCAGTACCCTTCAGAAGATCTCACTAGGAAAAGGACCCTTTATTTCCGTTCTAGAGTTTTTTTAGGAATGTGGGGATCACTATGAAGTGTCGTAAGATTGGATTTATATATCTATGTCACAAAGAATTCTCCATCCTTGAAGGCAGCCGAGATCTGGCCAGGCAAAGCCACAAACCCCCACCAGGGCTGTTTCTCTCTGCTATGACATTGGTAATAAGAAGATAACTCAGTCCAAGTTTGAAAAACATTCTAAGACCTTCCCTCCACTGCAGAGAGCCTGCCACGAGGAAGCCTTTACTAACAGGATCAGTAATACCAGAAAAAGCACTGGGAGCTACACGGAATGACACTGCCTGCTTTCCTAGGTAGCTGCGATTCTGTGCCTTGGGCAAAGCACACTTCTCCCTGTGCATATGTTCCAGCATTTTGTAAAGTCCTGGTTTAGATTTCCACCAGCCTTCAGAAATACAGTATTCAGCAGCATTAAAGCTTTTCCTAGAAAATTTTTCCTGTTGTGCAACTCCCATTTTGCACTGAGTCTCACCTTTTAACATTAGTCTGTCCCTCATCAGAGCACATGAAACAGTTTTGCTCCTTGCCTTGCTATTTAATCACTGTTTGGCCCAGCCATGCATAATTTAGTTCCTTTAATCTTTTCTATTTAGCTTGCCCTTCAATCATTTTGTGGCTGTTCTAACATCTTCTGCTTTCTCTATGACCTTGTGGTGCAGACATGCACAGACCTCCTGCTGTGCTCCCCTGGATATGCAGGATTCTGCTGTCTCTGTTTGCCTGCACATCTATAGGGTGATTCTTTCATTAGGCCCATATGTGGAGCTGTGTCTAATTTATTGTGCCCTTCTACTCCAAGATTTGTTTAAACCACAACACTTGCCTATAATCACTGAACATCTCTCCCTTTGTAACAAGTTTTTGCAATCTGTGCCATTCTTTTAGCAGTTCTTGCAGTACTTTCCCAAACTTACTCAACTTTGCTGCTTCCTGCTCTCTCTCAAGCTGCCTTTGACTCCTTGTATGCCCTTTTCTACATTCTCAGGCCTGAGAAATAACCACTCATTCAGTTAGAGACATACGTTTTATGAAAGTCTTAGGCTTTTTTAATGAACCTTTTGGACAATTCTGAGGTCAGTACAGACCTCCCCTTTCTGGACATTCTTCTATCTGCTGCTAAACAGGAAGTAGAGCATCTTACAGAAGAAGTTCAAAGAGTTTTGATGCAATCCATCTTGGCCGAATTCCACTGGCTAAAAAGTGGAAGAAAGAGTGTGAAAAGTAGGAACATCCTGCTGAACTTTTCAGAGAGTTTCAGACCCTTTTAAAGATCTTGTGGAGCAGGGCCTTCTGCCCTGAGAAAAGCTCCTTTGAAGGGTCCCTGCACTGTGGGAAGATATCTGAGGAGTAACTGTCATATGAGGCTTCGAGCTGGGAGAAGACCTCTGAAAATAAGAACATAAAGACTTCCTTCACACATTCATACCAGAGACTCTGCAAAGGTATTGCCCTTGAAGCCAGGCTGTCCACTTTGAGAAAACAGGAAGGGATGAGCACTGCTTGGAAAGTGCCAGGTACCTAAAGTCCATGCCATGGAGTGAGGCAATAGAATAGGACTGTATCTTACACTGGTTCACATAGTCAGAGAGATAAGAACATAAGTTCTTCTCCATGAAGACTGGGAAAAGCATGTTACTATGGGAGCCAAGAGGAACAAATGCTTTGAGACAGGGTTTATCACTGGTCCCCAGCCAGAGATGAGGGCTTCTTATGCTTCAGCCTTCTGATGTTTCACTGCAATTTTCTTCCTCCCAAGGACTGAACCCTGAACCACTGGATCCTGAACCTCACTCACTGGGGTGGCTCCTATCCCTGCTTGTCTTGCTTAGGGGAAGCATTCATGCACTTCCCCAAGGAGTATCAGCCTCTATGGCAGCTCTGATGCCTGATAAGCGTTTCAGCCAGCCCAGCTCTCTTCAGCAAGGCCCCAACTCTACTCTATGCTGAAAGGACTGAAACAGCTCCACAGTAAATACAAACATCGAATGGAATGTAATTACCATCTGCTGCTTTCCAAGGCAACACATCCGAATTACCAATTGGGAAATAATTACAGCCCACAAGCCTCCACCACAAGGGCCTCAGCTTCCCTGTTGAAGCTGCAGAACTTCCCTATTCCTCGCAAACTGCAGCCCTGATCCACCTCTCACCTTTCTTTGGTTGCTGTAATGCACCAACCACCAGAAGGAGTAAGTAGTGAGATCCATTCTCTGAAGGCTTCTCATATATCAGCCAGAGGCATTTCATAAGCATTTGATGTTACTCACCCCTTAAGCAAGGATTTGAAGCTGTGAGGGAAGGCAGAGTGGTGCCAGCCCAACTTCTGTTCACCTATTTTAAACATAAAGAAAGGAAACCACTCACTTGCAACAGGATCCTTCAGGGCATGAGTTGCTCAACACTAATCACAGCACCAAATCTTCTGCACAAATGACATCTGCCCGCATGAGCTCCCAAGCTAAAAGATTGGTGTAAATTAGGCAAATACACATGTGAAAAAATGAACTCCTTTGCTTTGCCTCACTCTTCTTTCAGCCTGGCAGGACACAGTGTGCATGGTTCTGCCTCCCTGCACAGTGCTGCTGTGTGCACTGGGGCATTTACCTAATGCTCCACCTATGGAGAATTGCAGTCACCTGAGGCACCTCTTGTGGGGCTTTCAGCTCATCCCACAGCAGCACAACACAGCTAATTTCATCCTGTCAGAGCCTCCCTAATAGCTGGCTGTATATCAAAAGGGAAGTGGAGAGAGCAGCTTCTGATCTGTGCACTGATAATACAATGATTAGTGAAACCTGACTCAGATTTTCCCTCTATTGCAGGCTTAAGACTTCATTCGTCCACAGTTAAGGATGCAAATATCTGACAGCCACTTGTACAGTGAGACATTTAACTCTTTTGAGTGCACAGTGCTTTTCCTGTACATGCACCTAAGTTAATAAACCCAGATCAACAGGGAGGCTGGAAAGTCCTTCACAGAGGATGGCTGCAGAAGGGAGAAATTTTCCACTACAAATTCCATTTCTACTTGATGTGCAACTTACACTCTACCAGATCCAGTCTTTAAAAGGTTAATTTTGGAAGTGCTGTTTGGAGAGAATTGCCCTCCATAGATCTATGAGCAGTGGAAGAGTATCTCTGGTGGCTGAAGACCCAAGTCATTTGCCATATGGTGTAGAAGTGGACTTCAGTTTAATTGCCAGAGTCAGTTCCTGTCAGTTTCCCAGAACAAGTCTAATCCAATTAAATGGAGTCCTCAGAAACCAGAATTGCCATGATGTGTGACAATGCCTTTCGCTAAAAGCTGTCTTTTCATCTTTTTTCTGTTGCTTACAGTGTGTGGTAAAGTTAAGGTTAAGATTACTTTTTGTTGTCACATTCCTGTTACGTGATGCCTTCAATTCACAGGCAATTGTCTTTATAGGACGCAATGAAAAAGGTTATATCATGACCCAAAAAAACAGTTATTCGTGCTGAAATTATCCCTAATGGGAAAAAGCCACTGTTTAATCAGTCAACAAGTTGGCAGGATATGTTATTGATGAGGGTGAAGTATTATAAGGAAAACTGAGCATTGAGGCATGGACCAGCTGAAATGACGGGTTGAGGCTGGCACTGGAAAAAACTTTCAGGAAGACGACACTCAGAGAACTTCAGGAAGTCTCTCTTCCAAAGACTGAAGCAAAAAGGGAAAGGCAGTGGTAGTGGGTTAAAGCAATATTAGTGTCCAGAAGAACATTAGACACTAGCAAAGAAGACTGGACATATATTACTCTTGAGGGGTAGCTCTCCAAGGTCAGAGGGCAGAATATATAGAAAATGAAATAAGAAAGCAGAAAGAAGAGTGTTTCCAGAGGGAAGAGAAAGGAAGAAGACTAGAAAGACACAAAGAATGGTAGAAATGAGCTGGTAGAGTTAACAAACATGGAGGATCAGTAATTGACACAACAATCTGTCATGGCCATCCTTGATCTGGGCCAGAATGGTGAAAGGTTCTATTGGAGAAGTATGATGAGCTAAAGACTTATGAAATCATGAAATGAGTAAACATTAATGGAGTGTTAGTGGAGGAATTTTGTCATCATGGGGGCGTCTTAATTTCTTAGATAATGATTTACAGAACAAGAACAGCTCACAGTGGTAAATCTCTGGAGTCCTGGACATGATAAATAATGAGTTTCTTTACCAAAAAATCACTCCATAAGTAAGAGGTAAACCATACACTGAGGAGTTGTAAGGCATTGCAAATGGCAGGTTGAATAAAATTACTTTGGGTGGAATTATAGAAACATAAAATGGTTTGTGCTGAAGGGGCCTTAAAGCTCATCCATTTCCAGCCCCGGCCACGGACAGGGACACCTTCCACTGGAGCAGCTTGATCCAAGCCCTGTCCGACCTGGCCCTGAACACTGCCAGGGATGGGGCAGCCACAGCTTCTCTGGGGACCCTGTGCCAGCGCCTCAGCACCCTCACAGGGAAGAGCTTCTGCTTTATATCCAAATTAAATCTCTTGTACTAGAAGCAGTGCAACGAGGATAGTTTTACGCTTATAGATACGTTTTTTTGTTTCCTGCAGTCCATTTACTCCCAAAAAAAACCCACAAAATGACCCAATCAACAACAGAAACCCCAACCTCAATACCTTAAACAAACTCTCCTGTACCACTTAGATCATCCCCTCCTGGCAAGACTCAGCACAAGCTGTGGATAGCCAGGATGTGCCCAGCAGATCAGACTGGCCGGGAGGCACTCGCTGACTGACATGAAGGCCTCTGCCAAACAGAATATATAATAGCTAAAAGATGCTTCATTTTCCCTCAGTGGAGGCACTAACTTGAATCTCTCTCATCTACTCAGTTGCCAATTTAAAAGAAGAAAAAAAGCCCTTACAGAATCTTGTCCTACGTGCTTCTACCACCCTTTCAAGTGCGGTAGAAACTGGCCATTGAGTTTGAATGCTATTGCAAGAGAGGAAGGTAGGGAATGAAAATCTGTTTTTTCTCCTTTATAAACCAAGCTAGAAGAGATTGGTCAGCAAAATAGTACATCTTAGAGGTCAAGAAGCAGAATGAGGAAAGAAGAACTGTCAAGAGTCAAAGTGAGTTACGCGTTAAACCAAAGAGGAAAAAAACTCTTAGGTTATGTAGATGAAATGAGGATGAGAAAAGAATAAATGAGGCTGCTGTGAAATGAGGGGGATGTTAAATTAAAGACATGCTCAGTAAGACTCAAAAATAAAAGGAGGACTTGGCTTCCATTTTTAATGAGGTGGCTGTTGACCATAATAGCAGGAACAGGGTGGACAGCAGGAAAACAAGGACAGAGACAGGGCAAGTGTAAGCAGGCAGAGCTAATACTTCAGGAGCTAATGCACAACCCCAGAGGCAAAAGATATTTTATCACAGGTACTGAAACAAGTAGCAGCACTGTATACTGCAGGGTTTATGACTCTCCAGATCAGACCACATCACGCCAGTTGCTACGGGCTTGGAGAATAGCAATTTATGGTTGTGTCAAACACCCATCCACAGCTCTGATGTGGATCTCCTTAGACATTGTCCTCAAATAAAACTGGCTAAATCAGACAAACAGCTTTCTAACTGAAGTGGGTTTTATGTGAGCAGCAGCTGCAACAGCCATGTCCCCGTTCAGTCAGACTTGTTCTGTCCAGTTGCCTGAAAGAAGAAGCAAACTTTACACAGTCCCTCCAAGGGATACTCTTATGCTTGTGTCTTGGTGCCATATCTGAGATCTCTCTGTGAGCCTGTTTCCAGTAGCCCCTGCTACCCAGCCTCCTGGAAACTGCTCTCAGCTCTGCCTCAACAGTTAACCTCTGGAAGGTTTGACCTCCCCTCCTGATCCCAAGCCCCATAGCCGAGAAATGAGTACACCCCACTCAGATGTACCCTTGCTGGGTGACCATGGTCACAGGGTACTGATGAGGAAGGGCAAACAACACGATTCGGAGCCTGAAAGATTAAGTCAGCTTGATGTAAGCTTTGAAATGGATTTTGAAAGCAGAACTAATTAAAGGCATAGATAGAGATGGGAAATGGGTTACAGTGAAGCATGGCTTTATCCAAGGGAGGTTGTGGTAGGCTAATCTGATATCTTTCTCTGATAAGGTAATGGAGGTTTCAGACAAAGGAAACGTCCTAGATACCATCTTTGTGGACTTTAAGAAAGCATTTGATATGGTGTCATATGAAGAATTGATTAGTGATGATAAAGAAAAACAAGGATTACGGAATTAGAAGGGAAAGGAGGAACTGCATGCAGATGACACAGCAAAGGGCTCGTGCTAAAGAGAAGAGTCAGGCTGGAGGAAGGTTACCAGAGCTCCTACAGGGCTAGGCTTAAGTCCAACCCCCTTTCATATTTGTATTGAAAATCTCAACAAAAATCTGTAAACCACTAATAACAAATGACTGGGGAGCACTGAAAGTGCAGCCAGAACTTGAATATTATGGCACGAACCAGGCAATCATGAGGACTGAAGAAATCAAAACTGGAATAAAGATCCTTTGACAAGAAAATTGGCACAGAATCTGGTTGTGGAGGAGCCTTGGTGACCCAGGAGTCTTTGTCTAGGTCCTGCTTTGGTTATAACTAGTTTAGGTTGCTGAAATGCCTGTCATTCCTCAACTTGGGGTTGAGCTCTGTGAACCACAAAATTTTGATAGATTTTTTCCCCCTTAGTGAGCTCCTTGTAGATGTTTTTCACTTTATCAGCAAGATAATTAGTCTGTGTATCAGGATATCCTGCAGTTATGATTGCCATGACTCTCCATCCCTGGATATTTTCTCAGGATTCACAAGCATGTCAGGACTGTCTTCAGTTTTAGCACACAACAAGCTCAGGATCTGAAGTGTGGAGAGGGAAGGCAGGTGAGGAAGTTTCTTGCCATGGATGGCCATGGCCAGTGTGGCTGAATGGCTCTTTGGCTAAAACCATTAGGTTTTGGAATGAGAAAGTCATATGGAGCTGTGTAAACCTTAGAAATATCCCTTGCATGACCAAGAGCATCAGAAACAGTTCCTTCACTTTTTCATTTTCATTCTGACCTGGGCCACTTATGAATCATTTCAGCAATGGGTCCTAAATATGCTGCTCAGCTCCGAAGTCCAGATGTGAATCCAGCTGCATCCTGACTACATCGTAGGGTGGATCTGGTCACATATCTCCTCTTTTGTGGTCTGTTTTCTGAACAAAAAGACTTAGTCCCTGATCTGAGAAGAAGCCTGCAGTAAACTCCACAGTCCCTGTGTCAGAAAGCCCACTGCAGGGCCCCTCTGCAGATAAAATCATCTGGAGTAGCAAACTTACTGGGAGAGTGTGCAAAGCTCATTTCCATTCCTCTGAGCTTATGAGCCCCTGTGCTTGTATAGGAAGTGTTCAGCCACATGCAGAGATCTCCTTCTAAGACAATTCCCCCAGGCTCTCTTCAGAGTCACCAGATAGAAGCATGCATTTCTAAGGCACAATTCAGCACAGATATTTGAAAGAAGTGCTTCCCTTTTCTCCTCCTGCCTGTGAAGGGAGTCTGAGTGAATAGGCTCAGAGGAAGATGGCTGCATCAGAGGTGTCAGATAGTACAGTCTTGGAAGTGAGGGTTCATTTCACCCAGCTTCCAAGTGTCATGATGCTGAAATAGCCTCTTATTCGGAAAAGGTCAGGTCCCTTATTCCTCATTATTCATTATCTTTTCATATCTATTTAACATCAGCTATTTGAGAAGCTATTATTCCAGCACGTTTAGTGGTGAAATGGATGAAGTACTCTCTTCTCCCCTCATTCTGTGACCTCTGTGATGGTCATGAGTAAAACTAATGACAATAAATTATACAGGTGTTGCTGGATATTGCCAGAGGAGCAATAAAATGTGATGGCAGTTAATAGAGCGTGTTTAAAAGACACAACACAACTGTTGTCCACTGAGGGACACCCAAAAGCATTAGTAAATAGAAGTGGCATTCTGGTGCTCAGGGCTATATCACTCAAAATCTCCCTGTGGCTTTTAGCTCCAACCTCTCTGGTGCTCCACTTTGTAGGGCATCTGTTGCTTAGCTGTGTGCTGCTTCTCACCCTGAAGGCTACTAAAAGCACATGTGGGCATGGAGCTGTGGTTGTTACATATGAGAAATGAGAGCATCCAAACAGTGCCCTGCTTGCTCTGCCGATAAGAAAGGCCACATCCCACTCCTGAACAAGAACAGGGAAAGAAGAATAAAGGGTAAATAAAGCACAGCAGCACTCATCTCCTGTTCCAAACAGCAGCCGCCCAGAGGCTGTGATTGCTAATTAAACAATATCTCCCATGCAATGCAGGCTATGAGGGTGACATTTACCTTTTGTAGGCTATAAATATCCAGCCATAAGTAAACATTTCTTATCAGTGATTATGGGCAAGATAATTTTCCCTGATGTTCTAAGTGATTGTTTGTTTATGCAGAGTTAATGGGCAATATCATGCTGGATGTGCTGGCCCAGGATTCAGACTCAGCGCCTGCACCAGTTCTTTGGCATCCTGCTGAACTGGGTCACCAGGCTTGGGAGGACATCCCAGACCCTCTAGCACAAGCATCTGAGCCATGCAGGCTTTGTTTTCAAGACCCTGAGGCAGAGTGTAGATTGGTAAATGGTGCCATCCAAAAGAGAAGCAGTTCAGGGTGGGTGGCTATGCATGACCTCCTTGTTTCAGAGGCTGTCCTTTGAGGCAGACATGGAGGCTCTACCCTTGCTCTGAAGTGAGCAGTGCATGGGGTCATTGCCTGCCCACTTTGCTAATTGCAGCCCATCTTTCAGGTGGGGTGGAAACAGTTACAATTGATAGAATTGAGAGGAACTGAGATTGTGATAACTGTTGACAAATTGGATAGAGGACGCCTTTGCCCAGCCCACAACACCTCCAGAGTCTGAGACCATGCCAAGGAGGCAAACCCCTCTTCTCTTGCAGATTTCTGTTTAGAGACTAGTGTGAAATCAGAGGGGACAGTCAACGTGTTCAGATCAGCCTTTAGCTGTTGTCATAGCCATCTGGGGAGGCAGAGACATATTGCATTGCCCCGACCTTTTCCACTCCATTGAACATCTCTGCGCTTTCCACACCACCCACAGCCTTCAGCAGCTGTATTTATTTCCCTGCACAGTGCAAGGAAATCCAAAGGGTCTGCCTGGGCAAACTCCTGCATAGAGAAAAGCAGTACCCACAGCCCTGCAAGGGATCCAGGGAGGTATAGAGATGTGCACGCTGTAATGATTTGTGACAGTTCCCATCTTTCTTCAGGGAGTAAAACACAGCACAGTGTGGGGAGCGTGTGGAAGCAAATATAGAAAAACAAGCTCTGAGAGCTGGCACCCAGCTGAGCCAGGGGAACTCCGATGCCAGCAGCATCTTTGCTGATGTGTCTATATTTTATTCAGCATGTTTTTCCCTCTGAAACAAAAAGGAAACTGGAGGAACTGAGACAATGCCCTTTTCAGGGATATGGCACTGTAACAGCTAGGCTTATCCCTTCGGAAAAGTGCTTCTCAAGCTCTCCCTGTCCTAGCCTAGATGTTTTCCTAGCTGTACTCATCACTCAGAAGCATTCTCTGACCTGTTCACTTGCTCATTGCTGAACTACCCATCATCTGCCTCACCTGTTTAGACTGGAAGGTTGGTTTTGCACAGTTCTTAGCACACTGGGTCCTGGCATTGGCTGGTTACTCTTTGCACTAATGTCATGCAAAGGTAGTAACTAACCCCTGTTTCACTGCACAAGGTAGTAAATGGCATATCTCACAGACCATCACTCTCCTGAAGGGGAAATGGCTGGGTTCTAGGTACTGATCTTCTCAGTGGCAGTGCTGCTGCTGGAAAGCATCATTGTCAAAGCAGGTCAATTTCCAGCACTCAGATATCACATATTGCCACAGAGTAGAGCCTCAGAGGCTAACACACAGCCAACCCACAGCTGCCTCTCTGTTCTGAGAACCTGGGAGGACTCGTTCTTAACCCTCCTCACAGGGACCTTGCTGGCTGCATGAGCCATAAGGCATTCCTGTTGCAGCATGGATTGCCTACTGATCAAGAGCTGACAGCTCAACTATCATGTCATTCGGTCTGATGTATTTCTTAGGTATGTTTGCTAGCTCCTGATGAGACCATCTAAACAAACAGATGAAGAACTTTAATGTCAGCATTAAATATCGCAAATAAAGCAGAGGTTAGTGAGCTGGAAGGTCAAAGATAGACTGCTGGCTGGTTTTCTTTATATTGTTCCTTGGAAGTAGCTTGAGTTATCCGTGCTGAGAGAAGTTGTGCCCTTCTAGGGGAGTTAAGCAACTCAGTGAGTTGGTGCCCTCCTCCCCACACCTGGAAAGAGGTGTCTCCTTATGCCTTACAGCTCCTTTGAATGGCTTTGATGTGCACTGAGCTGGTTCAAAATATTTTTAAGATATTTTTGTTGGGAGCTGAATTCAGAGCAAAGTGAAATCTACCATAAAAAGTGTCTGCTGCCCAGAGAAAATGCCGAGGCTTTGGCTGAAAACAGAATCAAAGCATTTCTGGTTCCTTGCCATACCACAGAGCCATGTGATGTGCACTCTTACTCAGTAAGAGGAGAAAGGAGTGCACCACTGGAGAAGGAGTCCAGCTAGGAAGTCCTCATAAAAACCCACAACTGTGGTCACGGGTGCCATAACATCCTACAGCACTGTTCAGAACTGAACTCTGCAGGGGCTTCTGTGAGTTCCAGGGAAGGTGGGGATATATGTACATAACCATAGAACCCCAGACTGGTTTGGGTTGGAGGGGGCTGCAAAGCTCATCCAGTTCCAAACCCCTGTCATGGGGTTCCAGACCCCTCCACTAGAGCAGGTTGCTCCAAGAAGCGTCCAGCCTGGCCTTGAACACTGCCAGGGATGCAGCATTTACCACTTCTTTGGGAAACTTGTGCATGGCCTCTCCACTCTCAGAAGAAACTGAGAGACTGAATAGCAATTTCAATAGCAGCAGAACCAGCAGAGAAGGCAACACAGTAAGCTCCATCCACCACTGCAAGTTTGCAGATGAATGTCATGGCTGTACATGAATGTAGGGAAAGCTGTCCCACCTAAAGTGATGTTTCTGCATACATTAGTATCTGATGTTTTTCTCTCAGGGTTATTTCTTCTCACTTATCCCTTGGAGGTTACAGTGGGGTCTCCAACCCCATTTAGAGGGCATCAGGGAATACCCAAAAGACCAGAATCCCCAGCAGAAATCTGATAAAGGATGGAAAATGCTGCCTGGATCTGATTTCAGATCAGACCTTCTCTCTTTTCTTCAGCCAACCAGCTTTTGCTCCTATGATAAGGCCACTTGCCTTATGGTGACCATATACAAGCCAGGAGAAAAACATTTGAATACCAGCAGCTCAGTGGACATAGGAACCAGTTGTCCTTCACCTTCCCAATCTCTTCTGGGCACCGGCTACAGAAACTTAGAGCATGTATTGCTGCAAAGGAATTTTACTGCTTTATTTCCAATGCCCATCTCTCCATCACAGTTATTTTTCTCAATCAGTCAGTGGCTAGCAATGCTGTTAAAGAGGTAATGAGAAGATAAGTTGTGCAAGGCAGCTGACAGCAAGAGCATGAAATTGCGTCTCTGAGGTTTGTTGTCCTTAGGGAGAAAGGTCCTGATCACTGGTGCTAGCTGCAAACTGAACTGGGTTGGTAGGAGTGCGGGGATTGCCTTTGTAATATAATTCCTGCCTTTCCCAACAGGACACTATTGAGACTGCAGGGAGTTTTAGCAGGGAACAACCAACATCCTTTTTGAAAATACAGTTGAAGAGCTCCAAGTAAATAAGAGGGCAAGAAGGAAGGAAGAGGACTGAACTCAGGTTGTAAAACTCATTTTTATATAGATTGGATATAAGGAAGAAATTCTTTACTGTGCAGGTGGTGAGGCACTGGAATGGGTTACCCAAGGAAGCTGTGAATGCTCCATCCCTGGCGGTATTCAAGGCCAGGTCGGACAGATCCTTGGGTGTCATGGTTTAGTGGGAGGTGTCCCTGGCCATGGTGGAATGATCTTAAGGTCCTTTCCAACCCTAACTATTCTATTATTCTATGATTCTATAAATGGAAGTAATACCTGGCAGGGTTTGACCTATGGACTGTGTGCCTCAGAAACCAGTCTCCACATGCTGTTTCCTATAAGAAACAATAAGCAGGGCTGGGCCACAGAGTCCTGAAATGCAGCTGGGGGCAAACAAAAAGGTACAAAAACCAAAACAAAACAGACTGTACTGGGGACTTGCACCTCTTCCTTGAGAACAGGGGGACTTGCTCAGTGAAGAGCTGCCTGGCTCCTCCCTAGTGGTTCAGTGGTGACAGTGGTTAAATCCAGCCTCCACCTCCTGGTCCTTGCTGGACAGAATCCTTTGCATGAGCAGTCCTGGCTGCTCTCAAAATGCTGCAGGTGGGCTTTGGCCATGGCCAGCAGAGCAGTTCAATTGCCCTGTCTCCAGTATTCACCAAACAAGTTACCCATCATCCACACTTGTGCTTGAAGCACTAGTATCTACTGCCATATAAGCAGGATGACTTACAATTTACCTACAAATGACAGAGCTGTAGGTTTGTTCTCTGTCCTGGAGGTCTCTTGGCCAGAAACACAGCTTTTTCTATCTTGCCTTTGACCATCTTGCTCGAAGGCAGAAACTATCATAACCATGTTCAGTGAAAAAAAATAGTGTGGAAGGGGAGCAAACAGACAGCAAGTGATTTGGACCTGAGGAGGATATGTCTGGACAGGCATCAAGGGCCAAAGACATGCACTGGATGGTGATAAGGGCTATGTGTCACAGTTGGTATTTAATAGTATGTGTGCAGGGTGGACAGCAGCCTTGTACATACTATGTGGGAAGGGACATATATATCATAGACAACATAGTGTATGAACTGAGGAAAGGAAGTGAATAGAGAATGAATGCTGACTGTGGGACTACCTAGATGTAGGTACAGTGATGCACTCATTAAAACAATCTGCTACCAGGGTAACAGTGGAAACACTGCTCAGAGGACTCTGGGAAGCAGACAGTACAGAGCAAGAGGTTTTCTTAGCAGCTTGCAATAATACTGACTTCCTGATGGGGACCAAGTGATGCTGCTGGTCTGTGCTGTCAGCCTGAATGCTGCAGACAACTGCCTGGTTTCCCTGCTAATGATTCATCCAGAAAGAGGGATGCACCGGAGAGCAGCAGGGATAGTTCCTGGAGAAATTGCATTAGGCGCTTTTAAATATTGATATGTCTGTGCTCTGCATGAACTGTCCCTTCTCCACTCCCCAAAGCAGCAAGGGGGGGTTGTTTGTGAGCAGTCCCTCAGCACTGGCAATCAGAGATGCAGCTCTATAGACTGCAGTGTGCAAATCACAGCAAAGGGCTTTTAATTCACAAGTCACTAGAGAGAGAAGCAGGACAAGGCTGTTGCTGACAAATGGGAATACCAGGGGGACTCAGATGCAGAGCTCATCAGGGATCTGCTTCTCCAGCCCTCATCTGCTGAAAGCAACAGCTCAAAGGGGGAAGCAGAGACCACCCAGCTCAGGCAGGGGCCCCTGGCAGTGACTCCGACATCCAGACACTCACTGCAGCCTCAGTGGCACCTCACCACCGCACACAGCAGTTAGTTAGGACCAGGGTTTGGGCTATCTTGTCACAGCGATGAGGGGACATGCTCACTTGGAGCATGCTGAGCAGGGCTGGTGGAGAGTGGCATGAAAAGTGTTGCAAAGTGAGAAGAGGCAGCACAAGACTAACCCTTCTAACTCTTTTAGAGCATGCCATTGCCTTATCATATACTCTAAAATAGAATCACAGAATCCCAGAATAGTTTGGGTTGGAAGGAACCTTAAAGCTCACCCAGTTCCAAACCCCTGCCACGGGCAGGAACACCTTCCACTAAAGCAGGTTTTTCCAAAGCCCCATCCAACCTGGCCTTGAACATTGGCATGGATGGATACCACTTCTTTGTACCAGGACCTTACCACTCTCGCAGGGATGTTCTTCCTTATACCCAGCCTAACTCGCCTCTGTTTCAGTTTTAACCCATCACCCCTGGTCCTATCTCTACACACCCTTGTAAAAAGTAGCCCTTCCTGTCTTCATCCAGAAACCTGGGACAGAGCTGCCTTTGTCTCAGCTCAACAAACAGCCTCACCAAAGAGCAGTTTTGTCTTCCAAACACTCACAGAGCTCCAGTGCAGACAAGCAAGGAGAGTGAACTCTGATAGAAACTGCATCTTATCCCAGGATTCCTTCACAGGAAGAGGTTTGGATCTTCAAAGGCTTTAGAACAAAGCAGATACTCCGAGAGGCTGCTGGCTGCTTCAGGAACCGACAGAACCTTTCTTCTGCATCCCAGACTCTGGATCAGGCCCAGAGACCCTGGCCTGGGTGCTCAGTATTCACTGCAATGAGCCTTCAGGGCTCTGGACCATGTCCCAGCAAGATGAAGCCACCCCTTGAGACCTTCCCTCCAAACCAGAGCTGCTGCTGTAGGCAGAGCAGTCAGTGGCCAAATGCAGCGGCTGTGCTGCTGCAGAATGGCTGAGCCCTCTGGCACTGCCCTGTACCTGGAGCAGGAGAGTGAGTAATGCTTCAGGAGGGAGGGGAGGAAGCGGGTGATGCCAGAAAAGTGTCTGCAGCTCCCTTTGGGCAAGAGGAGGCTCTACCTGCACTCGTTTCATGAAGCCTGAGCCCATGGCAGACCCCTCCTGGGCTCATGGCTGCATCTCCACTGAGCCTTCCACAGTGCTCCCAGGACTGGGCTTTATTCAAGGTTCCCCCAAGAGATTCCATCTGCTCCCAGCTGTCACACTTATCCTCACTGCAGACACTGCTAGAGCCTTTCTGCTCCCCAGAACCCGTTTTTCTACCTCCTGGCATCCCTGCGATGGCAGATGGGACTTGGCAGCTGCAGAGGCCTCAGGTCCATCAGCACAGAGGCAGTGACAACTCTTTGGAGGACATCATGGGCAGCAGCAGTGTTACCTCATCCCTGATCCCAGGGGCAGGCAATGTTTCTGCCTCCAGCAGAGAGGCAGCTGATGGCACTGGAAGGCGGCCATCCCTTGGAAGCACACAGGGAGCACAACCAAGTGTCTCATCCCACAGGCTGATCCGTCCCCCACACCTACACTGTGGAGTGCCAGGGAACAGCTAGACAACAAGTACTGTGGGGAAGGGGAGATGTGGTGCTGCAGGGACAGTGATGCTGTCATGAAGCCATTCCCCCTCCATTGCTGAGTCTGGTTCAGGGATTTGGCTGTGCTCACACTGCACAGTCATGGTCTGACCAGGACACAGCAGCTGGGAGAGGCCAGCTGGGGTCTCTACAACATGGAGAGAAGCTGAGGATCTGGGCAAGAAGCCTCTTGAGGAGGGAGGCACAGCTCATGTGTCCTGCTGGCCTGCCTGGGCTGGGAGCTTGCTGGGAGATGGGGGAGAGCTTGCTTGCAGCTTTCAGCCACTGCCCTGTTCCCTATCTCATTACTGCAGACAGTTGTTGAGGGGCCTGACAGTCGATAACTCTTTCTTCCCCTATGAAGGAACTAAAGCCAATTTTGTGAAGCTCAGCTACTCCTGAGATTGTTGTTCTGCCCAGCTTCAGGGACTCTGTGAATGTCGATAGTTTCATCTAGCAGCCTTAAGTTTTGACAGTGTAAATGCTTCAGTGCTTAGGCAGCTACCCATGGCAGTGCAAGTGAAGGGGTAGCAAAACCCAAAGCTTTCTGTTTGCACGTCCCTTCACCCTGGCTTTACCCAGGCACTTCAGGCAGAGATCTGGGATGGCTGGCTGAGGGCACACAGGTTTTTTTTATTTCTTCAGCTCTGGCTTAATGCTCGTTCACAGCTTGCATATTGCTCACCAGGCAGCAGGCTGGACTTCTTGGGTCACTTACAGCAACCTCAAAGACATATACTTTTCCTGCAGTGCTTCCCCTGGCAGATAGAGACTTGCTGGCAATGATGACCCTAGGACCGTGAAATCTTCAAGCAGGAACATCTTCTCTTACCTTCTCCACTAGTCCTTCTCCTACCACCTCAGCATTCTGAGCCACCCTCCCCAGAGAATATTGACTTCTGGTTCCAAGTTCTCTCTTGATAGCAGCTATCATACCCCCTGTATTAGAAAAACTGTCCATGGTCTTGGTAATTGTGTTCTCCACTTCCCACTAAAGAGCCCTTGCCTGATGTCCTCCCCCACGCCCCTCCAACACCCGATGAGCATCCTGGAGGTCCCTGTGGAACCCGGCCTTTGAATTCCTCTCCTAGGCGCATCAAATCACTCCATCCTGCAGCTCAGCTCCTTACAGCTCCTCTCGAGCAGCCTTGCTTAAGCCAGAAAGCCTGACCTCCCCAGCAAAAGAGGGTTTTGCCCTTAGCATTGATTCTTGCGCCATAAAGCACCCTGCTACCCTGCTGCGTCTCTGCTACTCATTGCACAGGGGCTGGGAGATGATAGAGAGGAGAGGGCAAGTCCTGACAGCTACTGCTATGGGCTGGATCACAGCCCATACAGTACACAGCAGCGTCCAGCCTTGCTTCTCTGATTTTCTCCCTATGGCAGCATTCCATGTTGGGAATCTGTGGAGAAAGGAGCAATTTTGCAAAGTGGGAGAGGAGAGA
>JAOEHY010002709.1:18558-31877 GCA_025447955.1 Psilopsiagon aurifrons | reverse complement strand
GGAAGGAAGGAAGGAAGGAAGGAAGGAAGGAAGGAAGGAAGGAAGGAAGGAAGGAAGGAAGGAAGGAAGGAAAAAAGGAAGGAAGGCAGGCATTTGGTCTTTTACGAAAGGTATGAGGTTATTACACTTCCAATGTAAAATGGCATTGCTTTCTGTAAGTTATATGTTAAAAAAAAAATTTATTGCATTTGTTTTCATTTGTATGCAAGTTGGAGCTTTTAAAATCTTTTTAAACTCCATGTTTTCCAGCTCCTCTTTTTTTTTTTTTTTTTTTTTACTTTTACCTTCAAATTTCAATATGAATTTAAAGGTGTATACCTTTACATTCATAAGACAGACTGCACCCGGGAAAGAAAGAGATTTGTGGATGTCAATGAATCAGCGAAATTTTCCAGAAAGAACTTTTAGGCCATGGAATACTTTTCCAAGAGGAACAGTCTGCATCCTATCAATGGGAAGCCTCAAAATTAGATTTGGAAAAACCCTTGTAACTGCCAACTTGAAATTATAGTCTTGCTCTCACGAAGAAATAGATCACTCAAAGGCATTTTTCTTCTCTGATGCCTATATTCTGTAATTATGCAGATACTGAATATTTCACTCCATGTTTGAAATGCTAATCAGGAACACAGCCAGGGATTCTAGTCCTTAATCAACTTCTGGACTTTAAGTTTAAAACCCAATCTAGAATTCAAGATCCCTCTGCAATGGATGACATTATTAATTAAAGCTTTTGTTGCCTCTCAGCTTCACTAAGAAACAGTTGGGTACAATTTTGGGGGGAAAATAAACCTACTAAACCAAATTATTTTCTATGTTTTTAAAAGTAAAAAAAACCTGGGTTTATGTGCTTTCTTAAAGAAATTTGGTTTATGTCATTTAAGTAAACTGGCCTATCATTTTCTCTCGGCTAGATTTTCAGGTTTCAATCATGCATATATTTGTACATTTATGCATATGTATACAGGTGTCACTTAAATATAAATTAATCCTTTAGAAGCATGCATGTAACTGTACCTAGTCTAAATCTTTATGATCCAATATTGTTTTCCTCAAGTACTATGCACAATTAGTTATTGTCAGGAAAAAAAATTGCAAGCTTGATCTAATCCTCCTATTTTATTTCAGTGCTTTTACCCACATTGAGTATGTGCTTTATTCCTTATTGCATATGGCATGCCATTAATATAAGTCCTTTAGAGTAAGGTCTCTAGTATGAGCATTTATAAAGAGGTCTCATGTAAATAATTTCTTTTTCCCTTCTCTGACTCTTACCATTAATCTACCACTAATCCCAGCAGAAAACGGTCTTTTTCCCCAAAACCAATGAGCAAACAAAACCCTTTAGTCTATATTCTGCCTAAATAGAACAATGGGGAAGATTTTTTAAAAATTATTTTTTTAAAGAGTATTTTGTTGACATTTATTGGAAAACGAAAGCTTAGGTAATAAAGTCCTTTCCTAGAAGTTCTTTATTAGATAGTTTTTAATTTATCCGATAGGAAACAAAGAATTTTTTGCAATCCATCTTTTTCAGATGGTGTTTAGTGAGGGAAATTTACTCTTCCCTTCATAGAAAAATTCTACAGAATGTAGAAGTGGTTAGCATTTCTGTAACAGTGTGATGCAATAAAATGTTAGTCTTACTGAATTTAAAAATATTTGAAAGCCCTACACTTCATTCAACATTCCTTAATTACAAACTTTCTTGGAAAATGGTTGTCTTTGTTTCAGAGCTGTCATAAATCAGTTCAGCTTTATAGTTTAGTCATAAAATATTCACTTTGGGAAAATTAGAAACAGCCTCGCCAGACCTGAGCAAACTCTTTACAGACTTTCCTGTCATTGATTCCTTGCTGATTTATGTAACTGAGAAGGCTCCGATTTATACAGGTCTGGAAACAAATATATATTCATGAGAGTCATCAAAATATGTGCTTGAAACACCAAAGTACATTGACAATGCCACAAGCCCAGACTAGGGCAAAACAATAGCTTCCCAGGAGATATGCTCCCCAGGAGATTCAAAGCATGGTCCTGACATTGCCGGCTTTAAGATCCCTTCAGTATTTGAAGCAGGGGAGAGCAGATGGGAGGAACAGGCAAGACCAAGAAGAGCTGGGAAGGCACAAACCGTTTTGCAGAGGGGCAAATGGGGCTGGGATTTTAAAATTTGGATTGACAGGGACAGAAGAAAGGACAAGGGTATCACTTAGATTGCTGGAAAATAAGATACTGTTCCAATGAGTTTGCTACCTATATAACTAAGACATAAAACCAGGCAGGAAGAGCAACCAAGGAGTGAAAAACTGAAGATCACAAAGACAATGAATAGCAGGATCCATCAAAAACCTTAGGTTTTGCAAGTATTTACTCAATTTACTGTTTACTGAAAAGACTGTCTTTCTGATAAGAAGGTCTTATAGGCATCATCGGTTGCTGCATAGCTGTCTGGGCCTAAGCTTGTCATTATTTTTAATATTATGATGAGTTATGCTTTTGCCAACTTGATGATAGAATTCAAAATAGATTCTTCTTGTCCTAAATAAAGTAATACCCAGTTTTGGCAATGGTCCATTTAGCTTGAGCTTGCTATGTACTATATCAAATCTGTTTCGGTACATTTTAACTTTAGACTTTGTTGCACTTTTTTCTTTGAGGTTATCAATTTTTCTCCCACTCAGTTTCAGTAATTTTCAGTTACAACATCCTTTTGGAAACAATGGAAAAGAGATTATTCCTCCACTGATGCATGTTCTAGCAGCTTCTGAGCTTTCAACTGGCACACTTAATCAACCTGGACATGGTGAATGCTGATGTATCAGCTCTACAACTGTTACATGGATATTAGATAGTAGATATCAGCAAGGAGATATTAGAGCACACTAAACTTTCTCTCAGATACCTTTGCATGGTATCTTTGCATACTTTGTTTTATATATACATATTCAACAAGATCCCAGCTCAGGTAAATAGAACCTCAAAATATATATTTGCTCTTAGTATCATGTCATGCTCTGAAAGTGTGCTTGTACACAAGGAAGGTTACTTCTTCCTCTCTTCATAGTTTGATACCATTTACGGGCATATGTAGGCTGTCGAAATACCACACCCTTTATTGCCTATTTGGTGATTAGTACATCGAATCATAGAATCATAGAATAGTTAGGTTTGGAAAGGACCTTAAGAACATCAAGTTCCAGCCCCCCTGCCATGGGCAGGGACACCTCCCATTAAACCATATCACCCAAGGCTATGTCCAACCCGGCCTTAAACACCGCCAGCGATGGAGCATTCACAATTTACCTGGGCAACCCATTCCAGTGCCTCACCACCCTCACAGTAAAGAATTTCTTCCTCATATCCAATCTAAACTTCCCCTGTTTAAGTACATAACTCATTTCATGCATTCTTCATGGGCTAGATATAAGTCTATCAAAGTCCTTGCATCTAACATGATGGGGGTAGCAGCTCTGATTAGTAGCTCATCTCATGAAAAAAAAATAATACTAATAATAGACTGTAATAAACCACATTTATACTGAGTTGGAATGTCAGATTTTCTTTGACAAAAGAAGATGCAGTGGGACATTCCAAAATGAGAATTTTGAAGTGAAAGGACATTCTTCTTGTCAAACATTTAACATATGTTTTTATGTTAACTTTTTATTCAGAAACTTATAACGCATTTAAAACCAAATAGAAAACATATTTTTATAGGCAAAGGACCAGAATTTAGCATAAAAGCAAAGTGTGATAGCAGAGAGAGTACCTCAAATGGAAAACAAACTCAAAATTTTCAATTCAAAACACATTAAAAATAGAGGAAGGACATAAAATTTGAAATGTGATGCTGATTTAACCTGACAGTATCCTTTAGTCTAAAGAAATCACATAGTATTTTAAGACAGTATTGTAAATTCCACAGCCTCAGTCCCTATGACAGCTTCTGTAAGAGATAACCTGCTGTCATCTCAGAGTAACAACTACTCCCATGCTTAAACACTGAATAAGGATATATGCCTGTGCTGCACACTGTCATGCCGTGTGTACATCCTCAGGCCAGCCATAAATACACAAGCATGAATGCCAAAAGCTGCCAAGCAGCCTGAAAGCAAGATAAATTAATTCATAGTGTTCAATTCTACTGCAGCTAGACTCCTGTGGGAGTGCAAACAAGTTCACTTACAGCTAGCCTCGTCTGCCTTATCATTTGCAGAATATGTACATATTACTTCCTGATATACCTGGTTTTAATACCTACTTGCACAAGCAAAATGTTGTTCCTTTTCAGCTGTTTGTGGATGTTAAATTTCTATAGTGATTTTCAAAACACTCAAGGGAGATATTAGATATTTTAGTACTTGAAGTTAAACAGAAGATGGGCATAAGAAGTCTAGACTTAATCCTTGTCATTTCAGATCAATATTTTGATACAAAATACTGTCTCTGTTTTGCTTTATTTTCATCTAAAATGAAGCAAAGTTCTATATGAAACTAAATTAAGATTGTCATTCCATTTCCAATACGACTTCAAAGCCAAACTATTTATTCTTACATTTCTTGTTGAAACAAGCCACATTTTTATTGGATTTGACATATTCCTGCAAGACTTTTCGTTTCAACAAAATATTATTCTTTAGCAGAAAAATCTTCAGCACACAAAGTCCACCAAACATCTGTGGTAATAACAATAAAGCCACTTCTGGTCTGAGGAACCACTCGTGATGCATTATTAAGTGGCTCCAGAGGTGAATTAGGCTATATCCATAGTTAAGGCCATTAAAAAGCCTTTATACCTCTGTTAATTAGTCAATCAATGTGTTATACAGAAAAATGTATAAAACACATTCTGTTCATAGCTTCATATGATTTTCTGCATGGTTCCTCTCCACATGCTAGAGAAATATAATGGGTTAAGATTTAACATGAATGTTGAGAACTTCAGTCTAAATATATTTGCAGATATCATCACATCTGAAATACCATTTCACTAGAGAATGTAATGATAACTAACAGGTATGAAAGATGAATCTTGCTGCTTCATTTTCTAACTACAAAACACACAGGAAAATGAGAGATGTAGCTGATACATTAGCATTCAGAAAAACATTTAGTGATATAATTGGTACTTACTAAACCAATTAGTATAAAGTAACCAAGTGTCATTGAACTTATATGATTCTATGATATATAATTTACTGTTGTCACTTAAAGTTGCCAGATTGTTATACTCAGTAAATGTGTACAAACAATTGTTAGCAAACACTCTGAAAGTTAGGATGGTTTCTTTGGTAGTATTTATTATTTGATGAAGTTTTGTCTGTACAAAGTCTGTCAGTAGTTTACATACAAATGCTCACCTTATGTCTCAATGTGGTTTAGCTCTTAACCTACATTTTTCTTTTTTTTTTTTCTGTTACCACCACATATACACTCCTCAATCAGACCCTTATTTTTGCTTTGAACATGGACTCCTTATAAAGCCAGCTGTCAAGCTTAAGGGAGAACCTGTTTCCCTCAGGTTGAAAATCGCCTACTTTCCAAGGAGCACATGAATCTTTATGAATGAAGAACGCAGCAGGAGGCTTGGGCGTTTGTACATAACAGAGCTTGATAAGTTCTTTTGCTGTTGACTGAAAAAAGAGTGAATTTTACTTCAAATGGTACCAATTTCTGTGAAGTCCCAAGCCTTCAAATCAATGGACCTGAGCTACTTTTGTGCCAGGAACTCCTTGCATGGTGTGTCGGTTCATTTTCAGAACCCTTTCAATTAAGTAAAGGAGGGGTAAAAGCTTCAAAGATAGTTCACATGGAAAATACCAACCCCTTATCTACTTATTCAAGTAAGAAATAGTTTGTGGGTTTAGTGATCTGAAAGGAAACAAAACTGATATTTTTTTTAATAATTTCTTAAAAGCCTTATGGTTCTTTCATGTAGTATCCAAGTGATTAGAGAGGTCTTACATGAATGGACACATTGATCTTGTTCCTTCCCCAGCTGCACAAGGTTCAAAATATTTACTGAAGACAGGTTTCTAGACAATAGACCAGGTAAACCCAGCATTGAGCATGTAGTGGTAGCAAGTAATTAGTTTGTCATGCTCAGGGAGGACAGATGCAGATTCCTTCTGTAGAAGGCTTTCTGGTCTGGAGGTAATGCTAGCTGAATGTAAAACACAGATACAATCCTGAAAATAGACACCAAAAATCAGAATTCTCTTTTCCTAGAAGGCAGCACAACCGCACATGACCTCCATGCTGCATTGATGTCTTCCTTCTTGTGCTTATTCCTCAGAGTCCCATTTGACCCCTTATAGCTCCTACAGCCCAATGACATGGCCACAAGCATCAGGAAAGGGACATGGCCCTCACCCTGATACTGGTTAATCTCATGAAGTCTGCAGAAGACTCCAGAAACAACTCCAGGTTTTAGGTGTATTAACAGTTCAGAAAGCACAGATAAAACATTACCTTATGTCTTTCAAGTCTCTTAGCCACGAATGCTTCTTTTCTTATTAATGGACTCTAGGCATCTGTAAAATATAGGAAGTCTATATATTTTTATCATCATGATAAGCTTCACAAGATCCAGTGGTTTGAGGAAATTCTAAACTGTGAATAACTGTAAATCCTGACAACTTTCATAAAGTCCTTTAAGACATTTCTATTCAGGCAAGACTTAGTGTAGAAGAGACTGGCTTATTTTTCTAAGTACTGATATTTTTCTCTGGAAAAGTGGCACACCTTTCATTGCATGCTGTTTAACTTTTCATGCTCTCTCTCTCAGGCAACCATAGAGCACTCTGCAGGTTGGAGGAAAGTAGTAAAACCAGAGCTTTCAAGTTATTCATACCCTTAAAAAAAGAGTAGGGACGGTTTATGCTTAAGGGATCCACATAATAGATTAGAAGTAGATTATATTTAGTCTGTTTATCTACCACAGGCATGCTGGGCAATTAAATGTCTGCTTATTGGGATCACTGCCAAAAGAACAGATTCAATTAGATGAATTGCAGTGACTCCAAATAATTGTTAACTGGCCTACCTAATCCATTTAAATAGCACATCTGGTCTTGTCTGCTCACTATCCATGGTTCATGCATACAGCATTTGTTAACATAAGTAGCCTGCAGTGAAATCCTTTTGTTGATTCTTTATTTCTGAATTCTGGCCACTGAATGAGTAGACCTAACTTGGGCTGGGGCTGGTGACATCTTTTAATATTTGCCTGCTTCTACCTTTGTCATCTACTGTTAGACAGTTTTGGGGAAAAAGTGAAGGAACAGAAAAAATACAAGCTATAGATAACGACTAGCAAATCACTATTTCAAGAAATACAAGCAGTGTCAGAACAGAAAGAATAGTCTCTGAGGGGAAAGAAAATCAACCGATTAAGAAAATATGCTGAGTGCAGCAGGTTTATTCAACTTCACATATCTGAAATCAAGACATATAAAAAAAATCAAAAATCAAACTTCTAAATATTGTAATATTGTTTAAAAAATAATTTGAGAATTCCTTGCCACTGACATTGTAGGATGAAACAGGCCATGACTGCAATCCATAACTTCTTAAAGTTAATAAACTAAAAAAATAAACAAAATGCATTTACTGAGAAATAAAATTAAATCCATAAGCCTGAAATTTATTTTGAAGTGTTGGTTACAGAGAGTTTTTCAAAATCTACTTTTTTTTCCAGTTCAACTCGTCATGAAGATGAGGAAAAACAGCTCCTAAATATAAAAAGTCAAGCTTTTTCTAAAATTAGCACTGCTGACAAAAACTAGCTTTTGTCTCCTATATGTGAGTGCTTGGGTGAAATTATATTTCATACAGCAGAATTTATGGAGTGAGCTTAGAATTTATATTTCTGCGCAGCTAAACTATGCTTACATATGATCTTAAAAATTCCTAATTTTTCTAATTCCTAATTCTCATATGAGGCTGTATCAAGGGCCTCAAGATGCTCTACCAACACAAACCATTTGGAATGCTTGCAACCAAAATCACCTAGATGGAACAGGCTTACAGCAAGGATCTTCTGGGAACAGTTAACAGGAGCACAGTGGTGGTTGATGTCCACCCCACAACAAAGTCCCTGCCACTAGATGGGATCCAGGAAAATGCCTGTATATCCATGCAGCTGGCACTGGCTCTGCTTTTAAGCTGTGTTCCTGCCTTGAAAAAAATGTCGATAGAACCAGGTTACCATGAGAACTTACAGAGAGGAGCAAGCAGAAAGAATGTGAAAACCCCAAAGCTACTGAGTCATAATACAGTTACCTGTTTGCCAGCAGTTTTCTTTGGCAGAAGAAATTTAAGTGAAAACTTATAAATCATTAAAGTATTCACTTTAACAATTCACAATGCGTTGTCTTTGTAGAAATGTCCTCCCCTTTTTATTTATATAATTTTGAGCCTAGTGTATATTGGTCTATGTGAATTGCTTGTTAGCAAGGACATTCTGAGAAAAAGAAGTACTAAAATTTCCAGCAAGGGTACAATCAGACAATTGCCTTTCAAAATTACGGCATAAAAACCTCATAGATACAATCACAAACAATTACCATATAATTACAATATGAAAATGTACCAAGTACAGATACAATCACAAAGACAAGTACAGCTGATGGCAAATCTGGAAGCAATTACACGCACCCTTTGAAGAATTACGCACATTTATTTTAACTTGATAAATGTGTATGTCTTAGCAGTACCGTAATTGAGCAGGATTATTATAGCCAGTGAGATGGGGCAATTTCATTTGTATAAGTAGTTTTGCAAATTTCTAATATTTAAAAATTGATTAAAAAATGAAGCTGTAGTTATTAACATTCCGGCTGTTCACGTTTCTACCTTGCAATCACTAATTATTTTAGAACTAGGAATTTAAAAAATACTTCACATACATGAGAAACTTGTAATCCTTTCAGAAAAGCTCTTGATATGTAATCTTGGCCATAGTTTACAATAAAGAGGTAACAAGGCAGGTAGTAAAAAGACAGGGAGTTGTAGAAATTCCTGGCTTCCTGAGTCTGCACATTTACACCACGGATGTAAAATTCTGCAAGTCAAAACATGCAATGCAGTAACTTGCAGGAATGTTGGATGAAGTACTTTCCTGTGTGTCCTGGGTTCAGCAGTAGCAGTCATTTTTCTCCTTCTTAGTAGCTGGTGCAGTGCTGCGTTTTTGACTTTCAGCCTGGGAACAACGCTGATAGCACCGATGTTTTTAGTTGGTGCTCAGTAATGTTTACTCTGACCAAGGACTTTCTGAATATCATGCTCTGTCAGGAAGGAGGGAAAACTGGGAGGAAGCAGAGACAGGACACCTGACCCAGCCTAGCCAAAGAGGTATTCCATACCACAGCATGTCATGCCCAGTGTACGAACTGGGGGCAGTCACCAGGAAGGACTCGATTGCTGCTCAGGTCGGGCTGGGTATTGGTCAGCAGGTGGTGAGCGGTTGTATTCTCTTCCCTTGTTATTTCCCTTATCATTATTATCACTGGTAGCGGCAGTAGTGGTTTGTGTTATACCTTAGTTACTGAACTATTCTTATCTCAACCCGTGGGAGTTACATTGTTTCGATTCTCCTCCCCATCCCTCTGGGAGCAGGGGGAGGAACAAGGGGGGAAGTAAGCGAGCAGCTGCATGGTTCTGAACTACCGCTGGGCTTAAACCATGACACTAGGAAATGACTGTTTTATTTTGCTGTTCACAGTCACCATTTAAAAAAAAATTAGTCTTATTTTGTCTTGTATTTTGCAGTGCTTGGAGTGGAAATAAATCTGAGACTGATTTGAATGACAAGAGGATAATCATGAAGTCTATTTCTCAGCCAGCTGTTCAAACAAATAAACCCAAGTCGTTCAACTTCAAATTTGTTCAAATTCAATCAGAATACCTAGCAGCTCATCTTTAAATATATCATGAACAATAATGCATCTCTGAAATCATAAGTTTTTCAAATTGCTAGAAAAGGAATCATGCACACAGAAGAAAGGTAAACCAAGATAATGATACACCAGTATTGTCAAAAAACACTGAAAGACAATTTTACTTGATAAGGACTTGATAGTCTTTGGCATGGATATCAGAGAAAAGATTGTCTCTGGCATCAAAATCAGATCAAAGACTCATGGATAACTTTAGTCTGCAGACTCCAAACTACACATGACATATTCTTTCATAGATCTTGCTCCTGGATCCAGGATATTCCTCTATACAAGCCCTGCAACATTTTTCCAGCCAAAAAAGTCAGCCTGTTGGAGTGCTGAATATTTGATTGCTTAAAATCAAAACCAGACTTGCAAAAGTTTAGTTATTGCCCAGCAATGGTTCTGCTGCCAGATTTTGCTTTTGATGAAGTCAGTGACAATAGCATTTTGCCACTGTACAGCAAAAGGTATGAAAACTAATTTAACAATGTAATTGATAAACTATAAGCTTATAAAGTCTTTACTGCAATTTATGCTCTAAGAGGTGTTCTGTGCCAGCTATTATATAAAAATTGTGTGCATCTTGATTTTTGAAATACCAAAAGATTATAAGTTCATTTGAAATGTCCACCTTGAATGTGTCATTTATGTGCACTACTTTGTACTTTCAGTTTTTAAATAAAAGAGACCTGAAGGGTCACAGTCCTTTGTATTTCACTGAAATGAAATTTCACCAAATTATTAATAGTTTACTGTGTTTACATAGCCCATTTCTGTCTGATTCCTCTGCGACACTTCATACAGAATTTAATGCCAGATTTGTGGTATTAAGCTACATACTTCTTTAGAAGGGCTGTCCAGCTGAAAAGTAAGGCAGGAAGATATGCATTTTGAGAGTTGTCTTTTGCTACTAGGCCCTAAGAACAAAATTTTGAGGCCCTTAACTGAGCCAAATTCTAACTGACAAGTGCAAATATCCAATTTGATCCACAGTTATACAACACTATATTCATACCATAAGCTATTAGTACTTTAATCATGCAACTGTGAACCTTGTTGAGTCATTTGTTCTCAGGTCAGTCTTTTCATTACAGCTTACTTCCATCTGCAAGAACGAATTCTGATTAATTAATTTATTTTCCCATTGCTAGGGAAGATGACCTTAACTTTGTGGAATTAGTAAATATCTGGTTTCCTCAGAATGTAATTGTAGTTCTTCCACTCTCAGTATATATTACAAAATAAACAAGATAATGAAACAAAGCAGAGAACTCAACAGTTGGTAAATCTACATAATACATTCTACTCAGTATGCATGCTACAGCAGTTGAATGAGCAGAAAAGGAACTGAAACAAAATTGCTTGACCTATTTTAATATTTGATGAAGAAATGCTAAGCCTAGAAATATCATGTCTCCAGGGACCTTGCAGTTGATGTTATTAAAAAACATTTTAAAAAGTGGCTCCTATAGTCTATCATAATAAGCTTTTGGTAATACTTTAAGAGTCCATTAACTTATGCTCAACTAATCTTGAATTACAATAGAAATCCTTTGAAAGCATATATGATAGTCACACAAATACACATAAATTAATTTCCATCTTTTTGTGGATGTTTTCCCCTAGATACACTACATACTAAAGGGATTAAATTTTTTATCCTTTTGTGTAATAGTCCAGAATCTGATATTTTAACATTAATGGAAGGAAGTATGATCAGTTCTATCTCTAAAAGAAAGCTGACTTTATGCACTTTTGAAGAATCCAAATAAATCAAAACTGCCTGTGAAACAAATACAATGATTATTTTTAATTTATCTATAACTCTGAAACTGCAGTACAGTAAAGGAGTTTTTCTTATATGAGTAGTATGCTTGTAATATTTATTATTTCTGATTAATTTTATTTTGTGTTTTAAATTATCTGTGTTACCAATGCAAGTTAACATTTTCTAGAGAATCACTATCTGAACTGCAGCCTGGAAAGCAGCAAAGTCTTTCCAACTTGTGTGAATGAAGCAAAAACTCATGAAAAAAAACAGTCATGCAAGGCTGAACTATTGAACTAGGAGGGGAAGAATAATGTTTAGATGAAAAACATCTTTGTGAGAAAATAAGACTTTGGGCTGAAACTTTATTCCAGTTTTCCCACTTTTTCCAAGAGCCTTCCAAAATCACTGCACTTCTGCACTTCCTTGAAGTTTCTGCATTTGAGGAGTTTTTTTCATCAAAATAACACGTTCTTAAAGTCTAAATATTTGTGGTGGCATCTTGCTATTGGCACGTTCCAGTCATTTCAAAAGACAGACAGATGTGAGAAGCTGGATGGCTTCAATATAAGAAAATAAACACTTCTAAATAATTCCCCCTGTAAGAGTCTTTGCATATACTGGAAGGCAAACTAATGCTGAAGTCATTGTGATGACAAGTCAGAACTATGGTTCTTCAGTGGCTCTACTCAAACACATCTTTTTTGTTACTGCTGAGATTTTGCGTTTTTCAAAGGGAGAGGCTCCCATTAGAGGTTAGTTCACTACCAAGAGACAACCTTAATCCATATTCTACCAAGGCCTCATATACTACAGTTATATAAATACCTTCATCTTGTTCCTTTGGAATAAGAGTTTTCAGTGGTTTGTGCAATTAGTCAGTGCAGATACTAGGCTTGGTGGAACCAGAAATCAGAAATGGAGACCCATTTTTAGATAAGATATGAGGAAGAAATTCTTTACTGTGAGGGTGGTGAGGCATTGGAACATGTCCTGAGAAGCTGTGTTTGTCCACCCCTGGCAGTGTTCAAGGCCAGGCTGGACAGGACTTTAAGCAACCTGGTCTAGTGGAAGATGTCCCTGCCATGACAGGGGGCTTGGAACTAGATGGTCTTTAAGGTCCTTTCAAACCCTCACCATTCTATGATTCTATGATCCACACCAGCCTTGTGATGTGACCTCACAAAACACATCCTGCAGAGGATCTCGGGCAGAGTAATTGGAGCCTTTCAATGCCCTTGAAAGCACCCTGTTCCTCTTGCTGGAAACCAGCTTGTTGCTGCATATGCTGTCTATGTTTTGTCTACAGACACACCACCCTGAGAATCCCTGATCTTGTCCAATTGTGGAAGCTAAGCAGGGTCTGACTCAGGTCTTGTCTAGGATTAGATGACTATATAGGAGGACCACCAAGAGATTTTCCCTGAGGAAGGACAGCCATGAGTGGCAGGGTGCGTGGGACAGTATGGGCAGTGGGTCCCTCCAGTGCTTTGGAAGCATTGGAGATGGATGACAGCTGTATGGAGTCCCCAACAACAAGTTGCAGAAACTGCTGAAGGAGAGGGTGAATCGAGTCAGTTTGCTGAGGTGAAAGCCATCCAGCTGGC
>JAOEHY010002709.1:0-18458 GCA_025447955.1 Psilopsiagon aurifrons | reverse complement strand
CAGAGGTAAACCCATCTGGGCTGCTGCACTGTGGCAAGATATCGCTGCCCGTGTGCAGAACTTGGTGGTGAAGGTACACTATGTAGATGGCTATGTACCCAGAAGACAGGCCAGTGAGGAACACCAGAATAACCAATAAGTGGATAAAGCTGCTAAGATTGAAGTGGCTCAGATAGACTTATATTGGCAACATAAAGGTGAATTATTTCTGGCCCAGTGGGCCCATGACACTTCAGGACATCAGGGCAGAGATGCAACATACAGATGGGCTCGTGATAGAGGGGTGGACTTAGCAAAGGACACCATTGCCCAGGCTATTCATGACTGTGAAACTTGTGCTGCAATTAAGCAAGCTAAATGGTTAAAGTGTCTTTGGTATGGAGGACGATGGTTGAAGTACAAATATGGGGAGGCCTGGCAGATTGATTACATCACACTCCCACCAACCCACCAAGGCAAGCGCCATGTGCTTACCATGGTGGAAGCAACCATCAGATGGCTGGAAACATGCGCTGTGCCCCACACCACTGCCCGAACACTATCCTGGGCCTTGAGAAACAGATTTTGTGGTGACACGGCACCCCAGAGAGAATTGAGTCAGATAATGGGACTCACTTCCAGAACAGCCTTATAGACATTTGGGCAAAAGAGCATGGCATTGAGTGGGTATATCACATCCCCTACCATGCACCAGCCTCTGGGAAAATTGGATGGTACAATGGGCTGTTAAAAACTACACTGAAAGCAATGGGTGGTGGGACTTACAGACATTGGGATGCACATTTACCAAAAGCCACCTGGCTGGTCAACACCAGAGGATCTGCCAACAAGTCAGGTGCAACAAGTTCCAGTCAGAACTTTCACATACTGTAGAGGGGGATAAAGTTCCTGTGGTGCACATAAAGAATTTGCTGGGGAAGACAGTCTGGGTTTTTCCTGCTTCAGGAAAAGGCAAACCCACTTGTGGGATTGCTTTTGCTCAGGGACCCAGATATACTTGGTAGGTAATGTGGGAAGATGGGGATGACCGATGTGTACCTCAAGGGGATTTGATTTTAGGGCAAAACAGCCAGTGAACTCAATTGTATGCTGTTGCCCGCTATGTAGCACTTTTATAGATCACCAACCAGATATCTTCAGGTCACCAGTGACCAGCCCTGACTCACCTCCGACCATCATCGTGACAAAGAATTTACTTTGACAAAACCAGATGAGCTCAGCAGTGACCAGACGAGTTCCAGGGTGTCATCAGCAGGCAACAGTCCAACACTGCACACTGTCTCTCCTGTTCTGAAAGACTGTTACAAGAGGAGCACAACATCATGGACCAGATGAACTCAGCAGCTTTCTAGGGATTGGTACATGCACTAAGGAATGAGATCGCTCTCTTTGTGTGTGTGTGGATGTATATATATTTCTATATGAGACAAGAGTGATAGTACATTGAAAAATGTGGAATCTGAGCATGATGTGAATGGTATGGAATAAGGGGTGGATACTGTCCTGGGTTCAGCAGTAGCAGTCATTTTTTCTCCTTAGTAGCTGGTGTAGTGCTGTGTTTTTGACTTTCAGCCTGGGAACAACGCTGATAGCACCGATGTTTTTAGTTGGTGCTCAGTAATGTTGAGTCTGACCAAGGACTTTTCAGTCTCATGATCTGCCAGGGAGGAGGGGAAGCTGGGAAGTAGAGACAGGACACCTGACCCAAACTAGCGAAAGGGGTATTCCATACCACGCACATCATGCCCAGGATGCATAAACTGGTGGCCGTTACCCAGAAGGGTTAGATCACTGCTCAGGTCGGGCTGGGTATCAGTCGGTGGGTGGTGAGTGGTTGTATTCTCTTCCCTTGTTATTTCCCTTATCAGTATTATTATTGGTGGTAGCAGCAGTAGTTACCTTAGTTACTGAACCGCTCTTATCTCAACCCGTGAGAGTTACATTCTTTCGATTCTCCTCCTCATCCCTCTGCGAGCAAGGGAGGAAGAAGGTGGGGAGTGAGTGAGTGGCTGCATGGTTCTGAGTTACCAGCTGGGTTTAAACCATGACAATTGGAGATGTCCCTTGGTGGCCGTCGGCCCAGCCACAGGCACCATGAAGGACTGGCTCAGGCACATGGACACTGGCTTCCCAGTAAGCACATTCATTAATGGTACTACTGTCATTTCTAATTCATAAATAGACAGTTTCATTTTCCTTTCCAGTGTTTGCAAATACCTTACTTTACATCACTTATGCATCACTTACTTTGGGAGAATGAACGGCTTCATACACACTGAGGAAGAGAGATCATCACATTCTCTCATCAGCCTGTAATTTACAGCCAGCCCTGAGCAGTTTGAGCTACCCTCTATGTACCTGGCAGGCAAGAACCTTGACTTATCCGTATAGTAAAAGGTCGTGCTGACATGGCTAATTTGAAAATAAATAGCTTCCTGTAATGTTACAGAATTACTGTAGCAATCAGGCACATAAAGATAAAAGCTCATATAGATAAAGACATATTAATTAGTTCATAAAGCCTTATTAAATAGGCTTGTAATGGTAGTAGTTTGAAGACATAAAAGAAAGGTGTAAGATATTTGTCTGCAGGCTTGAAAGAGAGAAAAGAATGAAAACTCACCCAGACAGAACAATGTGACATTAGCACCCTGCTACTGTGAAAAGGACGATGGTCTAACAACAGCATCTTCTCTACAGTCTATGAATGATTTAATACATTTGCTCTGGTCTAGCTCAGTAATAATAGCAAGGAGTACTTCAGACATACTCATATATATTAATCTACTAAAGTAGCTTGACTACCTTAATACATTGCTCAAGGAAGTCAGTGGGACTCTGAGAGTGGGATCCTATGATATTAATTTGTAAAGAACTCCTATTCAAACTGAAGTCAGTGACTACTGACTTCAAAACACAGGATGCCAGTGTTTCCTGAAGGTCCTAGACAGGCAAATTTCCGGCTTAGATTTGAGATTCAAGGATTCTAAACAATGATTGTTTTTCAGGTTTGGTGGTGGTGGTGGTTGATTGGCTTTTTTGTTGGTTTTGGGGGGTTTCTTGGGGTTCGGGGTTTTTTTGGGGTCTTTTTATAAATTGCTCTATTTCCTTTTTTATTCAGCATCTGATGCTTCCAACAAAGGCAGCCACTCTAATTGACTGAATTGTCAAAAAAACCCTAGATCAGACACATTTAGAAAATTGTACACTCGCCCATTAATCTCTCTGTCACACCCGACTAGTCCTACAAGTTTGCAACAAATCTGTGTTCTAAGGAAGACTTTTGGCACACAGTACAGGCAGACATGCCATTTTGTTATAAATAACTGGGGCAATTGCAGCAATTTACGATTATGAAAATGCCATCCTAATCACTATATCTCCATTATTTTCATATATTTCCTGAAGGCAGACTGTTTGCTGTGCAAAAGACTGCAAAGGAACAAAGGTATGATTTTTTTTCCCTCCCTTCTTTTGCTCCCAATTTTGCAACAAATGCATAACAGATTTTCTTGGGAAAAGTAAACTACATTCTTCTCCTGAGCAGCTGTGAGCAGCAAGGGTAGTGCATGATCCTTGACACTTACTCACTTCCTCCTCATACATTGCACCACTGCATCTGATTCACACAGTCTGATAGAGCCACATCAGGACAAAGAGGGCTCATATACCTTTTCAAGTCTTTCTAAAGGAATGCATTTCAGGACACCAGAGAAGCTGATTTTCACCTAGGAAGAAATGCATAGGGTTTTTTCCTTTTTACCTAATATTAAACTAAAGTAAACTTTATTTTACATATTCAGCTGTTCATCTCTTACACTGAAATAATGGATCTCAGTCTGCTAGTGCATTCAGCCTTGCACATTTAAAGAAATATAAGACAGTGACAATTATACCATTTTCATTTGTTGCTTTGTCATATAACATTGTTTATATTATTGCAAAACAACAGTGACATCCAGAGGCACAAAAGCCTTATGAGAAGTATTCATTATCCGTGACAATGTGTTCAAAATCTGAGTTACTCAGGATTTCAACAACCTCGAGTCTCTGCAACTCTATGAATTTTAGAAGCATGTATACCATATAAAGAATACTTTTTACTGTATACAGGTAAACTTTTTACTGTAAATCTCTGCCGACACAGCATTACACTGGGCAATATATGTTGGAATATGGTTGATTGAGACACTGTTGGGATACTGGCATACAGGACCACTATGTCATGTCATTGATAGTTCTCACCGATAAGACTCTGGGTCAAAACTATCAGACACAGTTTCACAGTCTTTTTGTTGAAAAGAGGCAAGGTCAAAATTAATTTAGATGTTTCCAAGTGAGTACTTAAAAGTTATTAGTTTATTATTTAAAGTACAAGAGTACTTAAAAAACATATACAGTTAGAAGCCTTCTTGGAGAATCGATGCTGTTAACGTACATTAGCTTGCTAAAACCACACCTATCAATCAGGTCAGCATGAAATAAGGTATTAAGTAGACTTCAGTGCACTTTTTCACATCTGGCTTGTGAAAGTGAAATTTGGAGTCCAGCTCAGCCCAGTAGGAGTGATCAGCTTCAGCACACATTTACACACACAGCAAATGGCTCATTTCTACATAGAGTGTGTGTTTGTAACAAGGCTGAAGGCTCACTGAAGTCTGAGTGCTGAGAGCTTTGCCTGAAAGAAGGAATTAAGGACTAACAGATTAGAAAGCTTTAAGATTTTTCTTTTTATATTATAAGATGCCAAGTGGGTTGCAGAAGATATAAATACATATGTAATCCTGAACTAAAAACGAAAGATCCATAGCACTTAAATTTACTGTAATATTAGAAAAGCTCAAGTCTCAATGCAATGCACTTATTGACCAGCTCCTCTGCTGGTGTGAGTCATAATAGCCCCATTTATTTCAATGGAGCAATGTCAGGTTACATCAACAGATGACTGGGTCCTATCAGTCTCCTTCTTGACATTCTTGTTATTCCCAAATGGACGCAAGCACTGTATCATTTTTCAGCTCTTTAGGTCCTCATATGCTGAACACATGTTTGCAAAATGAAGATAATTGCATCTATTTACCATTTCTGCCAACAATAGTGGAGGAAAATGCAGGCCTATTACTTTGTCAAGGAAGAGTATTTTAACAGATGCCTTTTAAACTATCTTTTTCATACAGATACTGAAGGAAATGGCTATTGCACTAAACATGGTACCATTATGTCTTTCAACAGAAATTCTCTCCGAGCATAGCTTCTGATGCAAATAACACCTGTGAGTAGTCCATTTTAGGGTGTTACCTTCCTTCTCTACCAATATAACTCCCACATAATATTTTGCCCAGGCTTTCATTTAAGGGAGTAATGTTTTTTGAGGAAAATACAGTTCAGTTCTCTCCATATCAGACTTGCAGTTGATGTACCGTTGAACTCTTCACAAAAACAAAAGATGCATCCTATATCCAGCTGAGGGACTCCTGTAACTAATAAATTATGCACATTATTATTATTCTTGCTATGAAAGAACACGTACGTGATATTCTTTCTTGCTATGAAAGAACATGCACGTGATTTCTTTGTTGCACTTATTTTTGTATGAGAGACAATAATTCAGAAGATGATAGAATTCTTTTATTTGTGATCACACGGCTGACATAATTTTAGTCATTGTCATGGCTTAAGCCTCAGCCACGCAGTTTGCTCACTCACTCTCCACTCTTTCTTCCTCCCAACTCCTGGGGGAATGGGAAGGAGAATCGAAAGAATGCAATTCCCACAGGTTGAGATAAGAACAGTTCAGTAACAGATATAACACAAACCACTGCTGCTACTACCAATAATAACAACGACAAGGGAAATACAAGGAAAGAGAATACAATCGCTCACCACCCAATACCAAGCCCGACCCAGCAGCGAACCCCCACACCCTTCCAGCTCTCTGCCCTCTGTTTTTCCATCCTGGGCACGACATGCCGTGGTATGGAATACCTCTTTGGTCAGTTTGGGTCAGGTGTCCTGTCTCTGCTTCCTCCCGGCTTCCCCTCCTCCCTGGCAGAGCATGAGGCTCAGAAAGTCCTTGATCAGACCAAAACATTCTAAGCAGTAACTGAAAACATCTGTGTTATCAGCACTGTTCCCAAGCCGAAAGTCAAAAACACAGCACTGAACCAGCTACCGAGAAGGAGAAAAATGACTGCTACTGCTGAACCCATGACAGTCATATAATATAAAAACAATTTACCAATACTCATGTGAAATGCTCCTGTATAAAAAAGAACCTTTCTCTTTAAGCAGTGAATGTTCAGTTGTCTTAAATGAATCTGTTTTTATTATTTATGACAATGTGTCTACTTCTGAATTCAGATTTCCAAATATCTGGAACTAGCAGAAAAATATTTTTAAAAACTAAGTAAATGGACTTACAGTATTAGTTACATATCGTGGTTGAGGAGGAAGACAAAATGGAGTAGAAAAATTCTTAAATACATTTACCAGTGATAAACTGTTTTATGGGTAAATATTTTCTACCTCAGGAAACAGATGTTCAGCTAGCATTAATCAGCAGTGGCACATCCATTATTTTCCTGAGCTAAGGATTTAGCCCATATGTTCTACTACTACATAAAAATGGTGTTTATCCTGATACAAGAAAGAAACAATATTTGCACTCATTTTATAAATCGAAATAATGGAGAGGGAGTGTTAAATAGTATGGACAAGGTTGCACAAAAAGAATGTATTGAAGTCAAGGCTTTCTGCACAGTTTGCTTGCCTCTATAACAATATTGCCCTCAACAAATTCACTGTATTCAAATTTTCAAAATAGGATGAACCTAAAAAATAGGATGTACCTATTTTCAAATAGGTTATACCTCCCACTAATTATTTAGCATGCACTGCATCTGAAAATGAAAGGAATACATCTCCTCGTACGTGGGGACACAAAACATGTCTCCTTGAAAAAATATCAAGGGGAACTTTTCCTCTGATTACCATCATGTTACAGATGGGCAGAGGGGGCACAAAGAAGTGAAGGGTTTTTTCAAAATTGTACAACAGATCCCATATCATCATTGTCCTTTCTAGTTTAAGGTATGTATTTCTGTGAATCTATGACAGGGATACAATTACAAAGAAGTGTTCATGTGATGCTGTGCACACCTGCAGCCCATACTTTACCTAGCAGTCATCAACTGCCTTCCATGTATGTTAATTATAAAGGAACTGATGCCTTGCAAATATAACAATGTGCTACTTTGACTTCTGTCCCTAAACAGGCATGTGGACAGGGATGCATAAGTCATAACTAGAGAAGATGCGTGGCTTGGCAAAGGCACAACCATCCAGTCCCAGACAGGGCACATGCTCCAGAGTTTCAGATCATCAATGGCCTGGGCAGACAGATGCACTGCACGTCCCACTTTAGTCGTAGCCCTCAGAGATCCTGCAGTCTTTTATAGGCCCTACTGGGAAAGTAATCTTTGGGAACACTTTTTAACCTCCTTTACATGAAAGATGAGTATGTAACAAAACCACCCACTTTGTAAATGGTTCTATTGATTTAATTAGCAGAGAAGTCAAGGCTTCTTTGGTCTATCTATCTTCCCAATTCTGAGGTCTTCTTTTTAAGGATTCATACCAGAAGACTAAGGTGGAATTAAAATTGGAGATATATGAAAGCTTTACACCATATTCCTCATGGGCACTGAAGTCAGTTATAATCTATTAATCTCCAATTTTCTTCTGATTAAGCTTCAAGAGTATTCCCTGCCTGCCTATGCTGTATCTCTTTCTTCACTGCTTATTGCTAGGCATTTTTCAGAACCAATAGTGACTTATCACCATCACAAAGCAGCTCAAAGTCCTTAGGAACATCTTCAGCTTAGCAACTATCCTTTTAAAATTGTAAATAGTACCTGTTCTCCTTCATCTTTACAGCTATTAATAGGCATACGTTTCATGAAAACAGGATTTGTTTGTGGGGCTATGAGATATCATCTGTTCCTTCTCTTTCCTCCTCTCTTAAGCTGTAATTTTCTGTCATATCATAACAGGTCATCCTGGAAATAGCTTGTCACAAAATGAAAGATTTGTTGTGACTGAAAGAGCAGAAACAGCTGTAAAAGAGCAGAAGTTAGATTTCAGCCAAATGTTCTTTAAACCAATGAGTAGCAAAAAAGAAAACCCTAAACAAAGCTTACTTAAGCTGTTTAGTTTCTCCATATAGTCTTTGTAGAGTCTGGGAAGATAATAAGAGTCCTACAAATGGTGGTAGCTTCAAATACATTATGTGGGAGGATAAATACAGAGGAGCAGAGTGAATGATGGAAATAGGATAGCCTTGGATCTGTACTCAGAAGAAAAACAGATTTATTTTCTAGCAGACAGTAATACATAAATGGGATGGATCATCATTATCTACTTTAAGCATGATTAGGCTAAATATACTTCCAGCAGTCAAAACAAAACAAAACAAAACCAACAACAACAAAAAAGAAGAGATCTAAGTTAAATTTTCCTTTTCTCTGAAAAGACTTTGCTGCAGTTAGTTGGTGTCAGGCATGAGGACGGGAGGGGGCCAGGGTCTAGCTACCACTCTTCAATATTCAGTCTCTCTTTCAACCACAGTGAAGGGAAGAGAAATGTGGCAGCTATTTCCACGGATGCTGTAATCCCCAAGGTTATTCTGCCACCAGGACAGACCAGAAGGCTCTGTGCTATAGCCGTGGTTCGTGATCAAATATCCCAGTGTGTGCTTTTTACTGGTCCCTGTAGGAGGACTGCCAGTCCCACAGTCCACCAGCAATGTGCTCGTGAGTGTACATGTGTACACAAGACTCTCGTGGACTAAGGACATCCCCAAAACAGCAGTGACTAACAGCCTCTCTTTCTTTTGTATTACATGAGCAGAGTAATGGGCCAAAGGCAGAGTTTGATGTATACAGCACACAGAGGGTTAAGTCTATTTAGACTTTTGCAGTTGAGCACCTCAGGGAACAAACCAACCCATTTTTCTGTTACCCAGAAATAAAGTGATTGTAGCCAGTGAAATTAGAAGCAAAGTCAAATCCTGCTAGCAGAAATACAATTGAATTCTACAAATATTCCCAAGAAGATGCATTTTTAATCAATATACTGTGTACATCGGTATTTGGTTTTCCAGTAATATTTACTCAACTTTACACAGGAAAAAAAAACTCAATCAATAAAAAACATCAAATAGTTGCTGTTTCAACACTTATACTGTTGATGTTTCAGTTATACTTGGTGTCTACAAACAAAAATAAGCTTCTGATATTGCCTTTGGACTTAAAAGCTGGTCTCACTCATTACCTATTGTAAAAGGCTATATTTTTTAATCCTCTGAATAATTACTACTATTGTTCCTATGCTGGTAGTGGCTTGTTGACCCACCCATGAAAGCCATTGTTATGCACTGCAAATAAATGCTAAAATATTCTACCAGATGATGAGAAGGAAAAATAAATATAATTTTAATTTGCTTATTCTAAAGTAAACATCTGTAAACTAATTACGAGATACACCTTTTTTACAGATTCTGTGAATGGAAAAGACTCACTGATTACCAGTTTTGTCTTCAGTTCTATTTGGTGAATCACATTTAATTACAACATAATTAGGTAGCACCTCTGGAAAAATATGCCATGTGATGGTTACAAAGAATGAAAAGAAGTGATCATACTGTAATTTTGAAACATTTCACAGTAAACCTTTTCATTAACTTTCTGTGCAAAGGATGTCACTTATCATAATTGTCAGTGTCAATAACACAGTCCTAATGTTACAGTTTCCAAAAAACTAATTTCAATCTGAAAGTATAGTCTGCGTTTACTGAAGAAATCATCCCAGATCCATTTAACTTCAAACACTCAAAGAATCTTATTAGACTGCTAACTATAAGAAAATTAGAATTCTCTGCTTTCTAGAAGCTTTAGATATCAGAGTCCTCTAGCATAATTCTGACTTCAACATGTTAAACAGGTTTGAAGATATGTTTTAGTCTCTAGAGGATAGAAATGCTGCTAACACCTACATTTATATTGTTGTAGCTTCCAGCAACTTGAGGCAGGATCTTTTAAAGAAAAGAAAAAAAAAAAACAGCTAGGGCCCCCCCTAGCTATAAAATCTCTTGCATATTAGCAGAGCACATGTTCTGCTGACAGGTGAGCCGCCTTTTCATTTGGGATGCATTAGGCAGGCAGGTCACCATCAGCCTGGTGCCACACATGCTTAGATTTGCTGTAGAGACTCATGTTACACAGCGTGTAAGTGAAGTGTCTGGAGTGCTCTGGCCGTTCCTAAGAATCTAGATATGGGGATCAGCCATCCCTTTGTTACTCAGATTTTACCCCGTTTTACTTTACATAAGCTGATTAGAAGCAAAGGCTGTCTATAGACTTTTCAATTCCCACTGGATCCTTCAGCAACATCCAGGATGCTGGGTCAGGCTGATGGAATCATCAAGAAAATATCCCCAGTGATGAGAACAGACTTTAGTAAGCCCTTATTTTGCATACTGTTGTAATGGACTACCTGTCAATACTGAACTTCTATGTATTGGCTTAAAACCCACTGAGTCTAAAATTGCATATTGAGCCTCAGTTTGTTTGCCCACTGGATTTCTAACATATGGAATTTGCATCTTTACATGTTTCTCTAGCACAAAAGGTTAAACATATGGGAACTCAAGGCCAGATATTGCACTTAAATGTGAAGCTGTTCCTCAAGCTGTAATCTAAGAAGAAAACTTAAGGAATGCAAGGATTCTTTTTTTAATTTTATTTTCTCTCCATGAAATTTGCAGTACAAACCAGTGCCAGGAGGTCACCAAGGGCTGAGGACTACGACCAGCCCTCTGCAAACTGAGCTAAGCACCTCTCATAAGGGCTTATGCACAGTATTATTTTCCCTGAACCCCCAGGTCCTGAAAAAATGCCTAAGGATTGCCTACGTGTCACAAGGAGCATAAAATACTGTTACGGACTTTCAGATAGGTCTAAATATATTAAAATTGTAAAGGTTATTACTCATAAAAACAGTAAGAGGAAAACCAGGCATGTATAATACTAAAATTTTTATTGCATTACAAGAAACTCAGTAGCAGGTTTACTGTAAGTACCTTGGGCTCAAGTGAACATAAATGCGTGGTTTATCTTTTGCAATTCCTGTGTTTTTAGTACTGTTTTGTTTAAAACATTTATTGTTAAAGTCCTGTCTGAGAAATGCTATCCAAAAATCAAAAAATGTTAAAACAAGATGTTATGTTCAACTGAGACCATAACAGAGTCAGTTATGAATGTGAGATTGTATTTTTCAAGTTTTTAACACAGATAAATAATGCTAACAAGGAAGAGAAAATATGGAACTGTTCAATTTTTTCATTAAAATTTTTTTTTTCTTTCTTTCTCGTGTTCCAAATCAATGGAAATTTTCTGACATGATCCCAGAAATCCTTCTGGAAAGAAAAAATTAAGAAATTATTCCTGAGTTTAACTCCCAGATAAAATGCTGAGACCTATATAGCATGGCATATAATTATGGCAGAGGAAGCGAATGATCAAAACCATGAAAAAGAAATATATGCTGCTTTGGAGAATTAAGTAACTTCAGTACATTTCTCATCAGCATTAATAGGAGTGGTAACTGCTCAGAGTATGAGTAAGTTTAAACAAGTTAATTTTATTCTTCTCAAGCCAGGAAGATTATTTTAGGAAATAAAGGATGAAGATTGCTAAGATATGTCCTAGAATGCAGCTGGCTACCTTTAGAAGGTAATACAGCATCATTTTGGAAAGACCAGCCCCACTGATCTTATGAGATTGGCCTTAAGCAGTATCTTGCATTTCACATTTTGAACCACCTCCAGGTCTATATTCAATAGGCCTCTGTCCTTCATTAACAGCTTTTCAGTATCTTGGTCTGAGTTCTCTCTCATCCAGCCAGATGTACTGCAGCTGGGAAAACAGCAGGTATTCAGAGCTCATAATCGTGCTGGTGACACCCAAGTCTTTCATTACATTTAAGTGATATTTCCCTTTCCCATGATTAGTACTGCAAATAAATTAAAAAAAAAAAAAATCAATTTGTAGTCAAAATCTTCAGAAATCATAAAAGTTTCAAACTACATTACCAGAGACTCTTATTCTCTCTTTAATTTTATCAAGTTCAGCATGTTAAACACCATACACATCATACGTGAGAACTCAATGGTAAATACAGACTTCTGGGTCAGATTTCTCCCAGATGAAAGAAAAGCAGTGCCAGTGTTTTAGTTTTGTGGCTGTGTACTTCAAAGCTTTCTTTTCTGAAACATCAGCTCTTTATGAGTCATATTGATCCCTGCTGCAACTTCTGTTTAAATACAAAGGAAAATCCTGTCTAAAGTCATGCAAAAAAAATCGCATTCCATCAGATTATATTCTGCAGGTGTTAAATATACAATATGACGTAAATCAGTAACAACTTATGTAGGGCAATATATGGTCCCAGGGTAAGAATTTAAAATAAAGATATTCTGGTTTAAATTCAGATAAGTAGCAAATGTAACAAGAAATAAAATGGCCAGAGAGTGTTGAACAGCATGTACTCTGAAGAACTGCTTACAACTTAGAATGAAATTTTAATGAGGTAAAGGTTAATTGGAAAATACACTTTTTCTAGCTAACCTTCCAAATTTAATTAAATATCACAAAACCAGCAAAGCCTCAGTATGCTTCGTTAAAGCAACACTAGTCTGATTAAAATGAATAGTTGCTAAGCTCAGTTCTGCTTTCACTTCTGAAGTAACTCTTTTGTAGCCAGCTATCTCTCACTACCAATAAAATCTCTTCCTTCCTCTGAAAGCTCCCAGGTATATCACCCAGCTTGTCTTTACAAGAGTTGAGCCTGCCTGAAGCTGGGAGTTCAAACCTGCCTATTTGCATCCAGAAGTCACCTGGAATGGGAATTGTCTTTGCAATATGCCTTAGGCCCCAAGAGGAAAGAAAAGTATTTTTTGCCACCCACTATTCCCAGTCTCTGTAAAATAAGGGAAATTAAAGAACTCATAGAATCTAGGAGGCAAATCCTTTTTTCAGTCTTTATTTGTCTATAATTTAATAATGCCATGCTGAAGACAAGTTCTGTGATTTGGGGCATTTAGAGGTTTCAAACTGTATTTTTTAAATATTTAAGTACATAATGATGTAACACAGAAAAGTTTCAATAAAAGTCATGCTAAAATTAAAAAAAAAAAATCAAAACATTAATTCAAAATAGCGAACAGTGACTGTTTCAACACTGCATGAATATTTTAGTTTGTTAAATTCCTTAAAACAAAAAATCCGGTGGGTATTGCATTGTGTTCCACAGAGCTTTTTAATTTGCCAGAGCTTTGGTTTTCCACAAAGAAGGTTCCATCAAAGTCTTTGCCACGCAGCTTTAGCATTTTCTTGGAGATAAATTGTAATTTTTCTACAGCCAAATAAAGCACATCAGGAATTTTACCTGCCTCTAGCATTATCCTTGCAAATGTTTCTGTGCAGCCTTTACAGCCACATTCCAATTTCCAGCTTTCTACTTTTCAAAGCCCTGGAGAAGTAACTTAAAGGAACTGTTTACACCAGGGCAGAGCAATGTCTGTTTTCTGTGATGACTGTGAAGTCAGAAGAAGGTCTGAGGCAAAGGTCTACTCCAATCCTCAGTCCATTCTAACTGCTCCTATTCTACCAGACTTGGAAAGTAACTGTGCAGCAGAAACTACCCTCACTTGCACCCTACCATTTTAAAAGACAGTTTTTACTATCTTTTACCAAATTACCAAATAGGGCCTATCTCTTGTTATTTCTTTTCTCTGTTCCACTGACTGTGAACAAGACTCGAACTTTGATCCCCAAAGCTGTGGAGGATAAATTGAGGATAAAAAGTCAGAGCAGCAGCTTACCACTAGGTATAGAAAAACTTGATATCTACAGAAAAGTAAAGTAAACATACAATACCACTCTCTAACACCAAAAACAAATGCTATGGACTATACCACTATATTCCTTTCATCTCCCAAACAGGACGGCCTCATCCAGATTGCCTGCTAGGACTGGTCCCTCCCTTTTGCTAACACCTCAGCAAGGCCCCAGAACAGGCTGAGATAGCTGACAAGGGCAAAACCACCCCAGGGGCTACTGTGACAAGTCACCAGTGCAGCTGGTCAAGTTCCAGGCCCCAGGAATATTTCCTGCTGCCACTTAACTACAGAAATAGCAGCAACCAAAGGCAGGGACAGCTTCAAACAGCCAAGCAGGCAGCCAGGCATCCGTTTTGATAAAAATGTTAAGCAAAATGCAATAACAAGCAACTTCTGGAACCATTCTGCTGTTGCAGGTCCACAGACAAATTGCAGCTTGGGACAAATTTATTGTAAGATGTCCATAAAAGGTAGTTTAGATGAATCCACGCTGTTTTGGTTTTCCCGATGTTCTTTGTAAATTACATAAATTGTGTCCTTTAAATAATTCAGGAACTACCTTTTTCACTTTAAAAAGGAATTGTTATGCTTAGCTGCTCATTCATTTCACTCAGATTCTCACCAGTGAAAAACTGTAGAGAAACGAATAGAAAAGCAAACCATATTTTGAGTACAAGGAGTCTTAGCAGTATGTCAGAGCCTTTTCCTCTGCCATCCCATCTCTATTCATGATTTTACCAATATACTTAATGAGACTGAGATTCACCTCAAAAATTCTCCTCACAGCTGTCAAGCATTCCTTGCTCCTTTTCCTTAAGCTCATCTGAATTCTCCGAGTAGCACCCTTTCTGCCGTGAAGTTCCCCCATGACATGCTGCCTCTCTGATTGACAGGCAACACACACGCACCAAGCAGAATGTCAAAGAACATGACATGATAAAACCAAACATAGCTTAATACAGTTATGATAATGCCAAACTGCTTAAAATTCTCTGTACCTCTGTCAGACTACTGTATGTCTTTCAAAGCTGTGCCTCTGCCTAGAAAAAGCTAGTTTCTCTGGCTCTTGAAGGAGATAAATACCATTTGCATTTTAGACCATGTTTAAACTAAACTAAGTAAACTGCTTTTTGCTGACCAAAGTGAGATATTTACTGTGATCCTTTGGACTTAGAAGCTTGTATTTTATTGCATATCTAATGTGTGATGTGAAGGCTGACTGAAATAGCATTTTTATTAAAGTTTGGTAAATGGTAAAGACCTGACTTCTTGCAAGTATTTTCACAGTTGAAAATTGCAATACAGGGTTACCTGTACTTATATTTCCAGACAATAACATAAAATAACACAAAAATCACTATAAATGCTGCATTTTGAGCAAAAGGGAGTAGAACAGCACCTCTGAATAAAAAAATAAACTCACAGCCTACTACTTGAGGATTATATTTTCACTCAAAATCGTCTTTTTCCTTTAAAGAACTGAATACAGTAGTTTTCAGACAAGCCAAACTGAACTTTTTTATATCATTTGTCCAAATGTAAACTTCAATTTTGAGACAGTTCAGGGTTCCACTACTTTTTCCTATGATGTCTCAAGGTTGATCTCCAAAATCCTCTGCCATCCAAGCCTCCTGACAGGACAAGATCTTTTGTGGATGCACAGCACTGATCTTCATTGTTTTCTCACAGCTCCTCATTCAACATGAAGCCTGAACTAGTCTCTTCCCAAGAAGCAACTGAGTAAAGGGCTCTGTGAGAGTTCAAGTAAAATATTAGAATACTGAGACAAGCCAAAAAGAAACAATCTTCTTGGGAATTAAAAAGATTATTTTCTTGTTTATTTAGATGTTTCTACATCTGCTAAAAGCAAATCATAGGTGCATTTTTAATGGAATTTCTTTACTTGTTTCACTAAACATAACTTTAACTGAACATGGTTTTTACCCTGTAAAATTCTGCTGAATAAAAAAAGAGCAAGTCTTTGTTGCTAACACTCTATGAAAAATTGGGCACCCCAATACACAGCAGTCTGCAGTATTGTTTAAATATCATCCATTTCCCTACCTCTGAGTCTATGGTTATTTTCTCATTCCTCCCACTGTACTTGTTGATTACTGCTGCTTTTACCTCAGAAACATTTAGAAGATTCATCTTTTTTGTTTACAAGGCTAAGGCAGTTACTCAACACAGCAGTTTCCAGAGTTATTCCATAATTACGCTCATTGGAAAAATAATGGCTTAATTTGACAAATACCTTTAATTTGAAACTTTAATGTCTCTACATCTGCACCAAGAGTAAAATGCTGAATTCCCACTGACAACAAAGGAAGAAAGAAGTCTAACAATAATCTCTGCAACAAAGAGATTTTTTTTCTGTCTTTGTTCATTACTATGCCTTAATTTCTACTTTGGGATCTGCTGTTTCTCTGGTGAAAGAAAAATAAAATAATGCAGGGAGAGGTGAAATACATAGGCATGGTGTGAAGGCACAGACTATGTTTGCTATATAATAGGAACATTTCAAGATCAAGTAAAATGATGGGGACAACGAGAGCATTCCTTACAGATTCCTTGTAGAACAGCAACCAGCATCTTATTCAAATGAGGATCAAGTTCAGCACAAGAAAACTGCTGCCTGAGAGACCTAGCGAAGATTAAAGCAGATCAGCTAATACTAGCTGAAACTGCAGTATTTTGAATACAGTTGGGTTATTCTTAACTTGTGCCTTTAACAGCTTATATTCATATTTATTCTTTCTTGCAATCTGAGTTACATAAATTGCTATGCAAGCACAAGATAATGTTTTCAGATTGACTCATTGGCACATTAATCTATAGCATTATAATCGGCCTAAATATCAGATTTTTTTTTTCATTAAGCAGTGAATGTTAGCTCCTTTGAGCATACAAGGTGTCATCAACTTTATGCCAGCTTTGCTGACTCACAAAACATCTACACTTGTAAGCACTCATTTTCTTAGAGCTACAGCACATTATGTACTAAAAGGGATAAGAAGTAAGCAAAATCATCTGGAAAATATAGTCTAAATTTATATTGCTTCTGCTGAGAGGATTAATTTAACTGGCTGGAGGTGGAATATATATTAAGCCATTAATGTTTATAACTCCAGAGACACAAAATAACTCATTTTACACCAGCTATCATTACCACACTCATTTTGTTTGTGTGTGCTCAAAATGTTCTGCTACCTGAGTGTTGAGAATACCCTGAAATTATTTATATTCAAGGGCAAATGCACCTTATGAGTTTGAACTCCTTTGAAGATTTGAGAAAATCTTATGTTTTGTTTGTTAGCTGAACAGCACACTCTGAAAACAAACTCCAGCCTCCTCTTCTAAAGAGGTGTCCTCTTACCTTTTTTGATGTCAAGGTAGACAGGAGGGTCTGAGCTTAAGCTACCACCTCCAATTCTCAGCTGCTTAAGTGCTATTTCGTCAGATCCTAAGCAGCTCCCTTATTTACTGAATGTCTCCCAAAGGTATTGAAGGACAACTGCCCTTTCACTGCAGTGTAGCACCAAGGGCAGAGAGTTTGCATCACGCTGGAAGCCCCCTCTCTTTCCCAGGACATGCAGGCACCAAAGAAACATAAGAAGGAACAGCAAAACTGCACCATAGGAAAAGATTGGAAAAAAAAATCCTATTCACTCTTGGGGAGAGCTTTAAAATACTGAACTAGATCATTTTGAAAAGACACTTATCCCTTGATAAACAATCAGTCTATTTCTTTGAGTTTAAAAACTGACATAGACAAAATGTGATACACAGATTTACCTCTGTGTGGGAGAGGGGAAAGGGTGAACTCCATGTAAATTAATAGATAGCTGGGTTTAGCATGTATGTGTAAAATTATTGATGTGATTTTATGATGCTTTCACACACACCCCAAAATAAAATTCCAGTAAATCTTGAAAGTAAAGCTTTTGAATTACATACCCCCTAGTGCTGAACAAAAAACAGACTATAAGGCCTAGTTAGTTAAGTACTGAAGGCAAGGGGCTATTCATCTCACCCTGTCACAGGGAGAACAAGTCCTGATTTAATTTATCTTTGTTATTGCACTGACTTCATTCATATCTATCATTTAAAATGATGTTAGAAAAAATTTAAGTGCATTTAGGTGTTTTGGGGAAATGGCAATGGAATACTAAGCCATCTCTTTGTAAGGTCATCAGAACAAAATTGATATAGGTTAGCCTTTATTCCTCACAGCTATACAAATTAAGCTGACAGCCTTCACCTTTTATAAGTGGACTTCCTTCTGTGAGAATCAGCAGTGAATAGAAACACCTGGTAAGTATGAACACTGTCTCACCTGAATTACAGATTTTCTGGTGTTATTTCAATAGTTCTTGATTTGATAGCTGTCGTGGTTTAAGCCATAAATCAGCCACGCAGTTTGCTCACTCACTTCCCTCTTTTTCTTCCCTCTGCTCCTGGAGGGATGGGAAGGACAATCGAAAGAATGCAACTCCCACAG
>JAOEHY010002707.1:0-21826 GCA_025447955.1 Psilopsiagon aurifrons | reverse complement strand
GGGCTTGGAGCACCCTGCTCCAGTGGAAGGTGTCCCTGCCCATGGCAGGGGTTGGAACTGGAGGAGCTTTAAGGTCCTTTCCAACATAAACCAAGCTGGGATTCTGTGGTTTTTTTCTGGCCAGGAGTCCACCTTGAAAAGAGTCATCGTTGTGATGATTGTAAATTTAAGCTGATGTTTCATGTTTTACTCAGGTAGAAATAAGGAATCAAGGCCTGTGATTGTGCTGTTGTGTTTTAACAACCTACTGTGTGGCATCTCTTCTTTGAGCTTGCACACTCTTCATTCGCAGCCAATGCAGTATCAAATACAATGGCTTTAATCTCCTTGGCAGTAAAGCAAGCCTAGATGCATTGTTTAGTATTCTGCAGCATTCCCAGATGCAGGGGTACTTTTTCCAGACCTCTTTCCAAGCTGGACAGCTGATTTACAGACTTGGAGAAGTTGCCCAGCCTCTATCTCCCAACTTTGTGTGCCTTTGCCAGATGGCAGCACACTTCAGTGGCTTTAAAATGGCTTTTCCTTTGTTTCAAAGCAAGAGAGTCTTCAATGAGGTGGAGCATGCCTGTGTCAGGGTGTTAATTGCCCATAATGAAAGTCAGGAGTACTTAGAAGACTCACTGCTGTGGCTGACCACAGCAGAAACAGGCTCCTCTTCTGAGCAGAGCCATGGCTGGTGGTGGGAGGCCAAGAAGATCAACACTCTCAGGAATGTCCGTACGTGTTGTGCGAGGGAGGACGGTGCTATTTGCCCCTCCACCTCCTCGTGCCTGCTCATCTCTTGTTCCTCCACCTGCTCCTGCCACTGGGCTCTTGCATGGGGATGAGGAAAGCAAGTGCTGGTGGAGGGGAAGAAGGTGCAGAGATGTCCGGCTTCCTCTTGAGTCTTTACTGCTTCCTCCTGTGTTTTTATGGCTGTGGTTTGGAAGAGAGGAATGGATTTAGATGAGGTTTTTAGGATAAAATTCTTCCCTGTAAGGGTGCTGAGACAGTGGAATGGGTTGAACAGAGAACCTGTGGCTGCCCCATCCCTGGGTGTGTTTAAAACTGCTTCATCCTAAGTAGGAGAGAGCAAACCTGGATGTGCTGGCTGGGTTCAGGTTCCTGAGTAGTTACTGGTGGAATGCTGCAGCTGAAAATTGGTTTTTCTTCCCTTCCCAAGTTAAGATGAAGCTTCCGGATGTTAAAAGGTTTTCCCATTTCTCTGTGTATGGTGTTGCAGGGGTTGGGAATGATCAGTAGGGTCAGTGAATTCCTAACACAAAACTTGATAGGAAAGAATCCAAGTGGATATATTGAAACTCTGGAGGTCTTTGTTATTGTGATGCTGATGGTGAGGGGGGTGTTTGTTACCTTAACCAGCAAGTGCTGACACACAGACACACATATAAGATAAACTCTTCTGCTGTTTAAATGTAAATCAGATGAGATTTACATTTACATCCCTGCTCCTACCTCCTTCCTGGTAACTCCAGGGAAGAGAGGAATTGCTTTGAAATTGTATTTTCATTATACCTCTGGCTAGATGCATATCAGCTCAGGCACTCTTTGTAATGCCCTTTACTCAGGCTCTACAACAGTTAGAGCACCACATGTTCTCATTCATGACCTCCTTGCTTTGTGTATTTTTCAGGCTCAGGTACACAATTCCCCTCCTTATCCAAGTTGGGAGGTGAAAGCCCTCCGTGTATTGTCTGGTTTCTCCAGGCCCTTCCTTGAGCAAATCCCAGTGGTCTCCCTCTCACTCCCAGCTTTTCTCTCTTCTTGCAAAACTTGATGCGAGGCAGGAGCAAGGGGTGTTGATGATTTGGATTATGCAGCTAAGTGGCTGGAGCGTGGCTGGTTGTCTCCTCCCCTTCCTGAGCTTCAGCCCTAGCCAGCTCGGCTCTGGAATGACAGGCATTCCTGCGAGAAGGGAGCTGGCACGGCTGCCTATTTATGAGAATCGAGTGCCGGGCCATGGGCTATGGGGCGAACAGGACCAGCACTCAACCACCAGACACCATTGCCTGAGAGCTGGCAGCAGCCTTGCTGTTTCCTAGCCCAAAGTGTGGATTTATCACTTTAAAGGACTCAAGTGCTCTCTCAGGGTAGACTTTTTTCCCCCTTTCTTCCTCCCGCCTCCTCCTGGGGAGCTGCTTAGGAAAGGAGCTCATGGGGCAGCCGCACTTCTCGAGACCGGTCAATCCAGCTGCCTTTGGTGAGTAATGGAGGGCAAGGGAGACATGGAGGGAGCTGTGGGGCTGCGGTAGGATTGCAGGTGAAACGGAGGAGTTGGGAGGAATGTAATGTGGGGCTTGTGTAACCTGCGCCCTGCTCGAGAGCTGGGAAGAGAAACCAGAGCAATAACTCCCATTACCTTCCTTTCTCTTACTCATGTCACATGCAGTCACAGCAATGTGTTCTGGTCTTCGGGCAGGCTCCGAGCTGCTGGGTTTAGGGATAGACTCTGTCTTGCACAGGACATCAGCTTTGCAAAGTGCTTTGACAGCAGTAGAAGTCCCCTCAGTGGGGTAGGAACCAGCCTTCCCAGACCAAAGCTGCATGGAATTGCCTCCTTGTGTGTAATGTCACCCAGCTTTTTGGGCAGCAGTAGTGGCGCTGGGGAGAGAAGGGGCTTGTAGCCATCTTCCTGCTTGGTTTCTCTCTCTGCTCTGCGAGGTGCCTGAGTAACTGCCAGGCTGTAGCAAACACAACCTTGCTTTACATCCTGGGAGTAGCACTACCACTAGAACACTGCGGAGGGCTGTTATTTCCAGGTCTGTCTTGGATGCTCTTCCCAACACTGGGACCAGGATGCACTGACTACAAGAGGGGACTTCACTTGTTCCCTTCTATCTCATAGCAGTGTGCTGTCTGGGCTGAGGGTGCTGACTCTCATCTGTAAAGTGGAATTGTCTGATTTGTAGAGGAACACTTGAGGTTTGCACATGGAGAGCACCAGAGATGGTGGTGACTTTCAGAGGGGGATGCTCACAGGGTGGAATGACATTGTCATTTGCTAGAGACCATCAGAGCTGGTGTTTCTCAACTGCTCCTTTGCTGTCTGAAGTCTTTCCTCAAGGCACAGCTTGTAGAGTTTCTACTGAGTAAATTGTGAACTTGAAGGGATGATTTTGGCAGGCTGCTCTGTGGTGATTGGAAACCTGCAAAACACAGGGAAGGTGAGGGCTGGGGCTGTTGGAGGCTGTTTGGTGACCGCAGCCTTTTATTACTTTAAGGTCAGGATTCACATCTCTCCTGGACAGTCAGGAAATCATAGAATCATAGAATAGTTTGGGTTGGAAAGGACCTTAAGATCATCCCTTTCCAACCCCCCTGCCATGGGCAGGGACACCTCCCACTAAACCAGGTCACCCAAGGCTCTGTCCAACCTGGCCTTGAACACCGCCAGCGATGGAGCATTCAGAGCTTCCCTGGGCAACCCATTCCAGTGCCTCACCACCCTCACAGTGAAGAATTTCTTCCTCATATCCAATCTAAACTTCCCTGTTTCAGTTTGAGCCCATTACCCCTTGTCCTGTCACTGCAGTCCCTAATGAAGAGTCCCTCCCAGCATCCCTACAGGCCCCCTTCGGAAGCTGGAAGGCTGCTCTGAGGTCTCCATGCGGCCTCCTCTTCTGTACATGTTAAAGCTGTTAAAAGAAGCTTAGAAACATTTACCTCAAGTGCTCTATTTTGAATGCTTTAACCTTAACAGGCCTTAAAAAGAGTCTTTGCTTTGTGAGTTGGGAATTTTTTTTATTCTGAACTGCTCTGCTCAGCATAACAAAGCTGGAGCAGGGAGTGGAATTACTCCTCAGCCTGTGCATCACCACTGTTTTTGCAACGGGAGGGTCGTTGCAGTCCCGTGTCAGCCAGCACAGGCTCAGTTGGTCCTGCTGTAGCCTTCGGTCCAGGCTGTACTGCAGAAGGTGCTTCTGAAGGTGGGGTGGTGCTCTGTGGGTGATGATCAGCTGTGTTCTCAACTTCCTACTGCACCTTCTGGGCTTGCGTGATAGCAGAATTTCATGGGAGCATTTGTAACTTAGGATATATAAGGATACATGATAAAGGATTAAGCAGAAGTGTTGCTGCTTTGGCACTTGTGTGCCCAATCTGTGTGCTCTTTAGCCCTCAGCTAAGCATTTACATTGCCTTTTACCCCATGCAGTTGTGTCTGCATATGAGCCTTGAGGAGATGAGTGTGAGACAACTGCCCAGTATGCTCCTCATGGACAGAAACTCCTGGGGTTTGTGAGAATCCTGGAGTAGCTACTATGATAAGGGATGGTTCAGGTTCTGGATGAACTATGATTTGCAGCTAGAAAGAATCTGGCTTAAGCTCTCTGCAAGTCTGGTTACAAAGCCAAATCCTGCTCCTTTCTCATTTCCTTTGTGCGGATGTCTCTTGTGAAGATAGAAATTAGCAGGTCTCACATCTCTGAAAAGGGCTAGAACGCTGTAGCACAGTTTGTGGGGAGATGCCTCTTCTTTTGGAGCTCAGGTCTGCTCCAGTAGCTCTTGGTTGTCTGGAGAGAGATTTCAGGGAGAAAAGCAGCATGTTCCCAGTCTTCCAACAGCTTCAGTCTGCAGCCCTGGCCTGGGGCACACTGACCCCTCATCCTGAAAGGGTAGTGCCATTTCCTCCAGGATCACTGGAATCAGTAGTTTCCCTTCCAGGCATATAGCAATATAATATGAATTGTCAGCATCTGGGATGCAACTCTTTGATGCTTTGTTACGGTCTCTCACTTGGCTCTTGAAGTCATTGTTTAGCTTATGAAATGGTGTGCCACTTACAATAAAGCTTCTCCATAGCCCTGTTGGCTTTTGATGTGTGTGGCCCAGGCTGAAATGTACCAGGACTGATTCTGCAGTGACCTACACTAGATGCAACTTGGTTTCATGGACTGTTGCAGGTATCCTCTCTATGAGAGAGGATCCTTGATGAAAGAAGTGCTCTTTGTCTGTTATATTGGTATCTGAAGTCTCTGCTCTGCCTTTTTCTAGGCTGATAATATGCTGCTGTACAGAAGGGGGCTTAACTATTGCTCATGTGATGGCTTTTCCTCCTTTGGACCATGGTGTGACCATGGATGAAGTGACCTTCTTCCACTGAAATGGTTTCTCTGAGAAGACATCATTTAACCTTTTCATAAGTTTGAAATGGGTTTTTCTGCCTGGCACCACAGGGAAGGTGGACATAGACTTGCCATGCAGGTAAACAGCCCTGGTGCTGCGCAAGGACTGGGTGAGGGCATCAGCTTCCTGATGCTTCTCACCCTTCCATTGAAGCCCAGTTCTTCTTTTCTTGTCCCGTTTCTGTTGCTGAGCCACTGTGCTGTGGTTCCTTCCTTGTTTCCCAGTGCATGGCTTGGAAAAGGAAGAGTTTCTGCCTTGCAATGCAAAGCAGCCTAAGGCCTATCCTGTACCTTGTAGAGCAGAACAAGAAGGCTCAGAGATCTACCTGGGTGAGGCTCCCTTTGCAGCTTGGACAAGAGATGTCCTCTCTGCACCATGGCATGGAAATTGGAGCTGGAAATGTACTGGGAATGGAAGGGGAGGCCCCTTTCCGGGGAGCAGGAGCACTATCCAATGTGAACAATCATGGAACAATGGGTTGGTTTAAAATCCAGATCAGTGAAACACCTTCAGCTGCTCCTCCACCCACTGATGAGCACTAAATGTAATTCATCATTGCATCAGAACAGACTGTTTTAAATGTCTATGTCCATGTGGTAATTCCAGATGGTAAAAGAAAGAGTACTGTGGAAGGGCATTACAGGCTCTCCTGTGCTGCAGGGCTGGACAGAATGAATCCCATTTTGTAGCAAGGAAGGAAATGGAACAGTCAAATCCCAGAGTGGTTTGGGTTGGAAGGGACCTTAAAACTCCTCCAGTTCCAGCCCCTGCCACAGGCAGGGACACCTTCCACTGGAGCAGCTTGCTCCAAGCCCTGTGTCCAGCCCGGCCTTGAGCACTGCAAGGGATGGGGCAGCCACAGCTCCTCTCACTGTTGCTCAGTGGCTGTTCATACCCTTTACGAACATGAAGGGATGGTGAAGATGATCTGGGTCATGGGCTTATGCTACAGAGGGGTATACAGTGTGCTTGTCTCTTGTGTGGCTGGGTTTAGATGTAGAACTGACTCTATACCAGCAAAACTGAGTGTTCTCCTGTTGGACAAGCCCTGGTGCACAGTACGAGCCTATGAGCTGATGGCCCCGTTCATTGACCCGGGACCTGATGCTTGAGTTTTCTTTTAATAACTAACTTTGCTTAGTGCAGCACTTTGACACCTTGGGTGGCAGAAAGCGCATTCCTGAGAGCAAGTCAGGGAAGGGAGCTTGCTCTGAGTGCTTCCAGTGCTCTCACAGCACCATGGAAAGTTGAGGGAAGTGTCTTGGGACCCACGTTCAGTGCTTGGTGAGCGGTCCCACTTGCCCTCTTAGCTTTGGGAATGCTTTATTGAGCAGAGTGAATACTGCTTTGGAAATGACATGTACAGCTCTAGGGCTCATGTTCTAGGCTCTACAGAAAGTAGCTCTAAGCATCCAGAACAGAAAACCCTCATCAACCGCCACCAAACCTGGAGTCCTGAAAGTGAGAGGTGAGGAACCTGTCCAGAGCTGGAAGGAGGGGTTGTGCAGTTAAAGCATAGGCTGAAATTGGGTATAGGCTAATATCCCTAGTAAGTATATTATTAATGACTTATTAAGGTATAGGCTGAACAATTAGCCTTTTTTCCTGCTGGTTGGTGCAGTGGTGTTTCCTTGCCTCTTGGTAGAGGAGTTCTGCACTGCCTTTCCTCCATCATTTGGCTGAAGACTCTGCTTCTCACATGTGATCCAGATCCTTCTCCTTGTTTCCCTTGTGCTGCTGTCATGGTTTTCTTTTCCCTCTTCCTCAGTGATATTCTATTTCATTTGTGCTCAGACTGAGAAACCGGTGTCTGCAGGTAGAGCTCATTCTTTCCTGGCTTTCCCTGCTCCTCCTCATCTTGACAGGAGTCTGTGGGTCTTTTCCCCATCTGGGTTTGTATCCTTGGTAGCTATTTGTAGGCTGTATAACAGATACCTCATTACCTCTTTGTCCTATGTGCAGAATGGCTTTCCCCTAAAATTCCTTTCCCAATCTTTTAGCCTCAGGAGATGGGATTCTTGGCTCAACTTTCCATGTTGCCTGTGGGGTATTGTCTGTTCTGCAAGGCGTGTCATACAGGCTTGTCTGAAGTTGACTAAAAGGTCTCCTGTGATCCCGGGAGCCTTGGAAACTCCACAGCCTTTGACTCGGAGGCTCGAAAACCAAAACTGCACAAGTGCAGTTTGTGTCAGGGTGTTTGGCGGCACAGCGGCATGGGGCTGTAAGAAGCCTCCAGGCTCTTTTCTCTGTAGACGCTGTTTCCATGGAGTTCTGCTACACAGCTTGGGTGCTCCTGGCTTCAGTGGTGCTGAACCCAAAGGATTCTTGCCCTGTAAACTTAAGCCCATGAAGCAGGGCTTCACTTAGGTTAACACATGGTACATGTCTTTGCAGGCATTGCTAGATTCTGCTGATTGTAAGTGTTGCCTCCTGTCCCATCCGGGCAGAACTGACACCCCCCAGTGCTTTGTGCTCCGCTTCTGCTTCACAAGTTCGTTCTTTTGGAGCTCTCTTCGTTGCATCAAGCTGCTTGGCATTTGGTGCGTGTCCCTTCCACCTCCATGTCCTCCTTGTGTTGCTCTCCAGAGACCTCGAGTAGAGTGGGTGGAGCACAGGCCCGTATTGTGTTGCTTTCCTGTGTAGCTGTTGCTCTTGGCCAGCTTTGCTGGCCTTATTTATAGCGGGGAAAACTCAGAGGTGAAGTTGTAGCTGCAGGAATGGGACTGGCAGATGCAGTGTGTGGAGACAGTCCTGAGAGTCAGCTCTGCAGCCTGGAAGGTGTTTGTGTTCATGTAATTACTTGTGACTAGCACCAGTTGCTTCCAGCTGAAGATGAGAAACTGCAGCAAAGTGCTTTGTGTTCCTGGGGGGAAGCTGCGACACTTCCCACTTCAACTAATCCTGGCTTCATTAGAAAGCCTCTTAGCAGTTCCCCTTTGCACCATTAACATTGGAAACCCCGCTCCTGTCACCCCGTGCTAATGTGTAATGCTAATGGGTTATGTGAAGGCATGGAGTCCTGCTCCCTTCTTTGCATGAGTGTGTGCCCCCGTTTCCCAGGGTGCTGGTGGGAGATAGCAGCTCCTATCTGCAGCACAAAGGTAACCTCTTTCCTCTTTCCTGTGCAGCTGAAGAGGTGGATCACACCCCAACTGATGCTGGCATGGGGGTAGATGTTTTGGAATCGGGTGACACCACACCTCCTACGAAGAGGAAAAGCAAGTTCTCAAGCTTTGGCAAGATCTTTAAACCCTGGAAGTGGAGGAAAAAGAAAAGCAGTGACAAATTTAAGGAGACCTCAGAAGGTAGAGTCATTGGGGCTGGGTGGGAGCCCCTTGCTCCGCTTGGGAAAGCTGCCATCGGCCATCTGGCTGGTGAGAAGGGCTCGCTGTCACAAGCGTGAGTGCCTGACACGTGGAGGAACTGCAGTGTGGCTTTCGTGCTGGGCTGGCACCTGCAATCTCTCCAGAAACACCTTGCCGGGGAGCAGTAGTTTCAGACAAATAAATGCCTTTCTTGCAAGGAACCTCCCCAGGCAGCTGTGGGGAGGGAGGCTTTGCTCCAGCATCACAATTGAGTGTGAAGTGCAGGCCTGGACGTGCAGTCCCTCCTCCCTCCTCTTAATCCATGCAGAAGGGAGAGGGCAATTTGAAGTCCTTTTTTTTCCTCCAGAGGATCCCTTTAGAAAAGTCTCTCCCTGACCTTCCAGCTTACCCTGTTTTCAATTTACTGTCAGTTTTAGAACGAAAGATCTCTATGCGAAAGCCAAGAGAGGAGCTGGTAAAAAGAGGGGTTCTGTTGGAAGACCCTGAGCAGGGTGAGTCTGCAAATGAACTTCTCCTCCTGTCTGTGTTCTCCATCACTGATCTTCACTTTGGCAAAGCCTCACCCTTGCAATCACTCTTTTGGGGAGATGTATTTCAGGGCTCTTTGCTAATGTGGTTCCTGTCTGTCTTGTCCTTGTCTGACTTCTGTTCCTGGCAAGGAAGGCAGCCCCTGGTCAGTTAGGGGAAGAAAATGTGGTGCCTATGCAGGATAACATCCTGTCTGCTGCCAGCAGGGAGGGTGTTCTGTGTGTCACTTCCCTTCCTGTCCTTCTTGTACGTGTCCTGCTCTGGCTGCCTTGTCTTGTCCTGCTAAGCTCCTCTGTCACACTTGCACTCAGCATCTCCAGCTTGTTCTGCTCACACTCTTAACTGCTATGGGAGAGGTGCTGACCTCGCAGCTCAGGTCTAGAGGTCTTAGGTCTGGAAGAAGAAACCAGTTGATGACTTCGGAGCTGCCTGGGTAGGAGCATTTCCTCAAGGAGTTATAGACAAGATGCTCTGTGGTATACAAGGACATGCAGGGACAGCACAAGAGGGAATGGCTTTAACCTGACAAAGAGATTGAGATGAGCTCTGAGGCAGAAGCTCTTCCCTGTGAGGGTGCTGAGGTGCTGGCACAGGGTGCCCAGAGAAGCTGTGGCTGCCCCATCCCTGTGGTGTTCAAGGCCAGGCTGGACACAGGGGCTTGGAGCAAACTGCTCCGGTGGAAGGTGTCCCTGCCTGTGGCAGGGGTTGGAGCTGGAGGAGCTTTAAGGTCTCCCCCAACCCAACCAGTACCAAGCTATTCTATGGTCTGTTGTTAGTCACAGCTAAGCTTGCCCTGCTCAAAGAAGTCTCATCCCCTTTTCTGTCATCTCTCATGTCTCTGAGTTGGGGCCACTCTGCCAAAATAACATCTTGGTGAGGCCTGGCTGCGTGTTGGGTGCTGTGGGTACAAGGCAGGAAGCTGTGGGGGGATGGCAGCCCATTTCTCTTGGTGGCAGCATGGTTTTTGGCTTGGAGCAGTGTGGAATTGCACCTCAAAAGGCACACTGCAGAGGCAGTTTTGACCTAATACAAACTTCAGTATTCTTCTAAGAATGATGCAAAGTGGGAAAGTGGAGGTGGAAAAAGTGGTTTTCAGTGCAAACCACTGAAAGAAAAATGGAGAGGAAGGGAAATAGATGTGCTTCAACGAATTCTAAGGCTTCCTCAAAATCTGTTCCTTCACATCCAGTAGATTATTTGGCTAGTGCTGGGATTTGTATTGCAGCAGGGATTTTGTGACTGCTCTGTAATGGTGGGGAGTAGAAAGGCATAGTGGTCTTATGCACAGGCAGGGTGGTAGATTAAGAGGCTGCTGAAGAACACTTGATGGGATGTGATGTTGTACTGTTCAGCTTGTGGAATGAAATCAAGGGCTCTCAGCTTCAGCTGGCTCATGTTGCTGTTGCTCCTCTGCAGAAGGGAGACTGAAGGCCTGGATTGATGGTGGGTCAATCAGCTCAGCTGTTCTCTCCTCCATCTCCTGCTTTCTGAGTGCTTTCTGTTTGCTTCTCTCCCCTCCCATCCCCCTGCAGATGGGGAAGAACCAGACAAACTGAACCCACCCACACTGAAGAATGGCCACACGGTCCCAATTGGTGGTCCCGGTCTTTGTAACAAGGAGGAGGAGGCCACGAAGCCATCCAGCCTTAGGAAGCCTGCTGCAGCTGAGGAGCCAAAGAAAAAGCAGGGTAAGAAACCAGATGCATGTGAAATCAGTTGCTTCACATTCTCCCAACACCCGTTTTAACTCATCTGATTCTTCCCACCCTCTCCGGGCTCTTCAGTCTCTTAAAACAATCTGTCTCTCTCTGCAGGCTCCTCCAGCAGCCATGCTGGACCCGAACTGGAACCACTTCAGGAGCCCTATGTTCCCAGGCAGCCTCTGCTTCCTCCAAAAAGACCTCCCTCCACATCCCAAGAGGCAAATGAAGCACAGGCAAAGGATCCAGTGCCTGTCCCCTCCACCACAGCCCCCGCTGCAGCAAAGACAGTCAATTCCAGTGCTGTCCCATCCCCAGCCCCCAGGACTCTGCCCCCTGCTCTTGCCAGTGCCAACACCGCTGCTCTCACGAGTACAACCAGCACAGCTCCTGCCAAACAGCCGCCTGTCCCCCCTCCCAAACCTGTCAACAGAAACAGCAACTCAGTAATAGGTGAGTGCATCCATAATGTGATGCTTGTGCCCTGGGATTATTGAATTTCAGCCTGGTTTGGGTGGGAAGGGACCTTAAAGCTTCTCCAGTTCCAACCCCCTGCCACGGGCAGGGACACCTTCCACTGGAGCAGGGTGCTCCAAGCCCCTCTGTCCAACCCGGCCTTGAGCACTGCCAGGGATGGGGTAGCCACAGCTCCTCTGCAGCACTTACTCTGAGTGTCTCTTCCCTTTGTAAAGGAAGATTTTTAGGATGATGTGGATTGGTGGATGGGGTTTTTACTCTGTGAGGCTGTGGTCAGTGAGAATTGATGCTTTCAGCTGCTCTTTGCAAAATACACCCCAACAAAGCCACCAAAAACTCCACTTCATGCCAAACCATGGCTGTTACAGCTGTCACTGCTGGGCCATGTGGCCTCCACTTGGAGGCCAGGAGCTGGCAGGGGTAATTCCAACTTCCATGCTTATACTCGGGCTCCTTTGCCAAGGTCTGTGGTTAGAGTATTGCTGTGTTGGTCTTGTCCTTAAGTCTTGGCCCATGTGATTTGAGCTGAATCTTACCCCTTAAAGAATGAAATGCCTTTATCTTTGCATAAAGATGAAACAACTTGCATCCAGTTCATGTTTCACAGACCGCCTCCTCATCTTTGGATTGGATTACCAAGGTATGGACTGGGACAGAGGTCAGTCAGGTCTGCACTGTTATCACAGAAACTGGAGGCGTTCCCAGGTGTGGTTTGGGAGGCAGTAGTAGATTGTGTGCAAGTTACTATCTGAAGTAGCCTTTCAGTATGAGCTGCATGTCTGTTCTGCTTGGAGCTTCTCCTTGCTCTAGCAGGTTTTGCAAATGACCTTGATCTGGAGTTGAACACTCCTGTATGCCAGACCAGCTTGATCAGTCTGACCATGCCCGAGTCCTCCATGAAATACCTGCTTGTTTTCTTTAAGCTGCTTGCACACAGCACAGATGGCATTTGAAGTGCCCCACTGCTCATTGCAGAGGTACTTGTGGAACAGAGGCCGAGGCTGGAGACAGCAGTCTGTCCAACTCAGAGCCAGCCTCTGCCTCTCTGCAGCAATACAGGGCTGGGCTCAGTGCAGCTTTTGGCTGCGGGGGGGAGAAGAGAGCAGCCAAGCCCCGATTTTGTCTCCTGCAGGAGAATGCAGCTGCAGAGAGTGGCAGGATGGAGCTGTAACTACAGCACACGTGCAGTTGTTGCTGTGCAATCTTTGTTTTGCTGCTGTGGAAGCTTTTGTTTTGCTGCTGTGGATAACCAGCAGCAGTAAAATTGGCTTCACGAGCTCTCTGCAGGTCTTTGATGCGTGCTCTCACTTGGGCATGTGTGTAGTTTAGTGCTGCTATTAAAACCTAAGGCAGGGGAGGACTGTTAATGTGCAGATCGCCCCTTTGTTCCCTAGCGATAAGATGCTCCCTTATGTTCATTCTCTGAGCAGTTCTGGTGTCTGATGCAGTAGCTGAAAATAAGGCTCAGGAAACACTTTGGAGAAATGGGAATTTAATCAGCACCAGCTTGGAAAAGCAAGCAGAGTGAGTGGTGCTGGCTGGGGACTTGGTGGCACTCCTAGTGTTTGTTGCCACGGAAGGGTTTCAGGAGCCACTGTTAGTACCAGGTGGTGGCACATCACAAGATGTGGTATCAGTTGGTGCACTGGGTTTATCACACCAAAGGGAGACAGGATGGCTGAGAGGATGCTCTGAGCCCTTTTCTGTCTCTTCCTTCCACCAGCTACTTGGTCCCTGTGATTACCCAAAGGTGACTCAAGCCTGGTGCTGCCAGGCTTCAAGTGCTGCTGAGGAGATACTGGAGTCCCTCTGGGCTGCAGTGGATGAGAGCTGAAGGCACCCGGTGTTTTGCACAATCTTGCCCTTAATCTACAAGGGGGAGGTCTGAAAATGCCAAACATCCCAAAAATGCACCCACCTTTCTGCAGTTCTGCAGCCGTATCTCGGTCACACTCCCCGCTCGCTCGCAGCACCCTCTTGTGGTGTCTGAGACTGCGGAGTCCTCCCAGCTCTGTGCTGGGGCCACACCACTGCATGACCATCACAGGTGAAATGTGCAGGAAATCCTCTTCAAGCAGGTGGGCAAAGCCCTTCCAAGCCCAAGAGGTTGTTGATAGAGGAATGCTGAAGGCTATAAACTCCTAAAGCAAGAGCAGTCTTCACTGGAGTGACTTCCCTAGGAGCCAAGGGGGTTTGAGATTGTCTGCTGCAGGCAGCTTGCATGATACCAGAGTCTCCATTTCTCCCTCTGTCCTCCATCACACACCAGATAAACTCTCTTGGGTATATGTGGAAGTTTGCAGTTGCAGAGAAGATTTCTTGGAGGCTTAAGTAGTAGAGTACAGAGGGAGTAGAGTAGAAACCTCACCCTGAAACAGGCAGCAAGGTGTCCTTGGGCTGGGGCTGGCAGATGAATAGGAAGAGCACGTTGCTGCTGGCAGTCCTGCTGACTTTGGCCTTTGAGAAAGAAGTGTTTCATGCGCAAGGGAGCTGTTAACATGACTGGAGGTTAGGGTGTCCAGGATGTCTCACATTCCTTTGCAAACTGATGCTGTAAATATAGCCATAAAGCATCCTACATACCTGCATTCCTTGGCTGAGGAGCAGTGCTGGTCTGGGTGAGCTCCATCTGCCGTCACTTGAGGGCTGGTGCTTCTTCTTCTCCAACGCAACAGGATGCACAGACTCCTCCCAGCTGGCTTGTTTCTGGCTCCTCTCCTAAGTCTTACCTTTGCTGCAGGAAGGACAAACTAGAGGCTTGCAACCTGGTTGTTTCTGGCACTGTGTTCTAGCAGAGCAGCAGTATGGTCCAAGGCTCTGAGTGCTTTGCTGTGCTTATTCCACACTGGTGAAGGCTATCTGGGGAAATGCCCTGTTAAATATAGTGGGTTTTATGGTTTTTCTTTGCAGCTGAGCTTTCTCAAGCAATGAACAGTGGTACAAGCTTGTCCAAGCCTTCCCCTCCTCTCCCACCGAAGAGAGGCCTCTTGCCTACCACCACTATGCCAGAGGCAGCTACCACCTCCAAGCTGCTGAATGACAGGACAGTGACAACGAACCGCCCTGCACTGACACCGATGCACATCACCTCTGCCTACCCACCACCATCACCTTCACCACCACTGCCCACACACATACCCCCTGAACCTCCACGTATGCCCTTGCCTACCTCCACCCCTGTGCTGGACCCTCCACGCCCACTGGACCTGCCCGAAGAGACTCCTCCTCCTCCTGAAGAGTTCAGGTCCTTGGAAGCAGTGAAGAGGACGGCAGAGCAAGGGTTTGGTGACCCTCAAGTGCTGCCTCGCCTGCCCCAAATCCCACTGCACATCCGTATCCAGCAGGCTCTGGCCAGCCCTCTGCCTGTCACCCCACCTGCAGAGGGCTCACACAGGGCTCACTCACTGCTCTTTGAGAATGATGGTTTTGGAGAAGACAATGGCACCCTGGGCAGGACGAGGTCCCTGCCTGTCACCATCGAGATGCTGAAAGTGTGAGTACAGGCAGGAAACATAACCCTGCATGGGGGTCACACTGGTGGTGACCCACATCACATCCCTGCTCTGTGGGGCTGTGATGGTGAGTAGGGCTGTGGGCAGGGCTTGTTTCTTCCCTGATTTCTTGCAACAGCCTAGAAACCATTTTGCCTGATGGAATCTGTGTTTCGGGCTCTTGGGGGCCAGTGCATCTTCCCCATGGAATTAATCCTTGTTCTGGGAGCTTACTGCTCCCAAAAGGAAATGGGTTCCAGAGCACAAATGCAGGCTGTTGCCAGGAATCCAAGCCTGGCCTCTCTTTAATTGCACTGAGACAAAACAAGGGCCTGGATTCCATGCATTTGTGGCCCTGCTTAGCCTTTTATTTTGCAAAACAGAAGTGGGAGAAGAACTGTCTTGTGTTACAACAGAGCTGAACCTGCAAGTCCCAAAGATTGGGGGTGAGGGGGCTGTCTGATTCTTCAAAGGAGCTGCCTCTGCATTTTCTCTCCCTGCACTTTGGAGAGGGAATGGTGCAGGATCTTGGGGTGGCATCTCTGGGTGTATGTTGAGATGTAATAGTGTGCTTCTCGTTAGTCCAGACGATGAGGAAGAGGAAGAAGATGACCAGGAAGAGGAGCAGAATTTGCGTTCTCTTGTGTATATTGGAGAGGTGCCATCTGTCACAGTCATCCCCAAACTGGTACCCCAGGTTCTGCCAGAGGAGCAGGAAGGAGATGAAGGGATGAGCGACTCTGACTCAGAGGGGCCCATCCTGTACAAAGATGATGATGAGGAAGAAGATGAAAGCCATAACAGTAAGGGTTTGACATTGCAGCTGCCTTTTTATCTGCTGAGCTCATGTCTGCTGGACTGAGATGTGGAATCAAAGAGCTAGTTCTCACAGTGCTTCAAAGCATCTGGTCTGGGTTTCATGATGTACCACATGTCCCCTTCCTCACTTTTTCAAAGGCTTTAGAGCCAAACCTGTATCACCAGCTCATCTACTGTGATGCGCCCCCTCCAGTTGCAGGTGGCTTGTGCTGTCCCACCCCTTCAGGTGAGCATGTGGGCATCAGGCAGGAATGCTGGCAGTGACCAGCTCTGGAGCTGGAGTGCATAGTGTGGAAAGTCAGCTTCAGGGGAGAGGGCACATGGCTGCTATTGCTGCGCCCAGGCACTGCAGGCTTCAGTCCCATCCCATTGCTCTTCCTCCCCACAGGCACACTGGCTAACAAAGTGAAGAGGAAAGACACGCTGGCCATAAAGCTGGGGAACACAGCCACAGCACAGGAGGAGAAGACTGTCTTCCCTCGGAAGAGCAAGGAAGAGTGGAATGAAATTCGGCATCAGATTGGGACGACGCTGATCAGGTATGAAGGATGGAGGAGGGTGTTTGGTTTGAGCTGTTGGCATGGTTTGTATGGGGTGGGATTAGACAAAGCTGGTGCTTTATCCAAGCAGCCTGTGCTGGAATGTGGCGGATGGTTGGGCTCTGCTGCCAGATCAGGGCTGGGAGGCTTTTCCTCCTCAGTTATGGAAGTTGGAAGTTCCTTCTGGAGCTGAGCAATATCCTCTGACTTTCCAGAGGTTAGATAGACTGGGAGGGGAGAATCTCAAGGACTACAGAACCATCGTTGTCATAAAATAAGATGGTGTAGAAAGATGTGGGTTAGGTGCAAGCTGAGTGCTGATGTGAGGCGGTGCATTAAGCTGGGGCTGCTCATGGTCCAGGCTGCACTGCCTGCTCCTCTGAGCTTTCCAGAGGCACTTCCCAAACCTATGCCTGTGGGTTTGAGTGGGAAACAGTGATCTCCACTGATGAATGAGGGGGCTGAAGAGGCTTTCCAGTGCACCAAAACCAAGCAGTTGTGGTCTTCATCCCCTACTGATGATGCACTTATGATTCTCTTTAGGCGACTAAGTCAGAGACCAACAGCAGAGGAACTGGAGCAGAGGAACATACTTCAGCGTGAGTAATGCTTCTCCAGGGGTCCTGATGGATAAAAGAAGTTTGCCTTTAACATCTTAGCCCAGGTGTACCTGGAATCTGCTTGAAAGGCAGTGATGGAGGACTGTGCTTTGGTTATGTTGCTGCAGTAAAGCAGTTCCCCAGTGATTTGATGCCATCAGAAACCAGTTATAGCTTAAATCCAGACCTTAGCAGTGGTATTGAGCAATACAGTTCAAAGCGTCACATTCTAGAAAGTCTCCATGTCCCATGCCTGACATCTCAGGGTAAAGCCTGTGAACTGGTTAAGACTCTGATGTTACCCAGCAGGACTGTGAAAGGTGTTTTTGTTTGGGCTGCACTAGAATTTGTGGTCCAGACATGACAGCATTGTATTACAGGATCCAAAAAGCAGCAGTTCATTGCTCAGGCAGTGGTGTTTCTCTTGGACATACCTTGCTCTGAAAAAGCTTTAAATAAACATCTGTAGGAAAGGGAAATGTCAGTTCAGGAAGTTTCCATTTACAGTATTTATCTGTGCTATTATTCTCTTTCAACTATTAGTAGAGTAGCTTTGGGGGGGAGCAGTCTGCAGTGTGGCTTGGCTGTATTTTGACAATACAGGCATTAACCTAGGGCTGGAAAGAATGACTCAGTTCTGATGTGGAAGGACCCATATTGCCATTGTCAATCAGGGGGTGCTGAGTTGGACTCTGCTCTCTACCTGTACTGAGCACAGAAACACTGCAGCAAAATTTCAGGCATGGAGCTAATCCTATGTAGCTCAACACTCTCCTTGTTTCAAGTCCAGAAAGAGCTTTCCAAAGCCTCTGATGCTTACAGGAAAGATGTATCATTTATGTTTTTCTCCTTGGCAGCAAAGAATGAAGCTGACCGTCAGGCTGAGAAGCGGGAGATCAAGCGCAGGCTCACTAGAAAGGTACTGCTGGCCCCCATGCTGTGAGCACCATCTGGCAGAGCTGGCGGGGCTGGTGGTGGCCATGGGCATGGCGTAGGTTCCTTGCTGGGGGGGGAAGTCATGGGGCTCTTGTGCAAGTGTCCCCAGTGCCCTCAGATTGCAGTGGCTTTAGAATGTGGAGCTGTCACCAATGGTGAGCCACTGGCACTGCAGCCACAGTTGTCAAGGGTTGATCTGACGAGCGAGATGAGAACTAAACTGGGTACCTGGCACTGGAAGGGTTTGCTGGGGTCCTGGCCGTTTGAACAGAGCACTTCAGTGGCCACGGCTGTCACACCAACTTCCTCAAAATCCATTTCTATAAAGTGACAGCAATGTGGGAGAAGCTGAGCAGAGCAAGAGCTGCTTTTAGCTATTACATCCAAGTTACTTGGGGCTGTTCTTTGTGGCTGAGAACTTTCCAAGGGCTTGTGGGTGTGAAATGTGAGTGTTGCCATTGCTGAAGTGGGGAATGGGTGGCATCCAGGGCTCACCCTGTTCCCAAAGTCCCTGGTGTCATCTTTCTCCTTAGCAATGTGGCCTTGGTTCTGCCCTCATGATCCAAGCGAGATGACACTTGTAGGAGGGTTTGTCTGTTCCCTTGCGGATTGTGAGCAGGACCTAGCAGTGCCTGTGTTTCAGGCCCAGGGAGAGAGAACTGGGGTTAGTTTTGCTGGGAATGCTGAGTCCTGAACTGCTTTGTGGACAAGGCACAAACTCACTTTCTTTGTTCTTTGCTCTTGCTGGTGTTCAGCTTAGCCAAAGGCCTACAGTGGCAGAGCTGCAGGCCAGGAAGATCCTGAGGTTTAATGAGTATGTGGAAGTAACAGATGCTCAAGACTATGACCGGCGAGCAGACAAGCCATGGACAAAGCTAACACCAGCCGACAAGGTAACAGGAGTGTCTTGTCCCGAGGCATGAGGAGATCCAAGTGTTCCATGCAAAAGGGCACCAGCCAAGGAGACTTGCTCTCTTCCTTTTGCTTCCCCTCTTTATCCTTCCCTTTGCCACCAAACCAAGCATCACCAGTGTCCCTTCACCCCTGTGTGCTGTACCGAGCCCTGCTTCATGCCCCATCCATGGTGCTGTGGAGCCCACATGGGCATGGTCCACGTGCAGCATGGCCTCTGCCTCGGCTTCCCAGGGATACAAGAGCATGCAAGGTGCAGATCTTGGTCAGAGGAGTGCTGTTCCTTGCAGGCCTAGGCATGAAGCTGGCAGGAGAATCATCTGTTCTTGTCTTCCCCGGCCACTTGTGGGGACTGCGCAGTCATCGGTGTGGAGGAGGTTGGGCAGATGAAGCTCAGCCTGGTGTGAATGGACTGCAAATGCTGGGGTAGCTGCTGCAGGCTGAGCAACTTCTTTTACCAAAGGAGGTGTGAGACTCAGCCCTGCATTATCAAAACTGCTCCCAGGTTCATACCACTGGAAGGTGATCAGCCCCGAGCAGGGGTGTTGGAAGTACAGCACCTTCCTGCCATGTGTGAGCTCATGTAAGATGGGAGAGAGGGTAATTGATGTATGTGTTAGCAGGAGATTAAAAAGGATCTTTCCCTCTTTGTAGGCTGCCATCCGGAAGGAGCTGAATGAGTTTAAGAGCTGTGAAATGGAAGTCCATGAGGACAGCAAGCAGTTCACCAGGTGAGTGAGAACACCTTCCTCACTTATTTTCTGTCTCCCTGGGTGGGCTGTGAGGTTAATGGCTTCAGTGGGGGCTGGGAGTTTAGACATAACTGAATTGACTCTCTTTGACCATCTGCAGTGCCTTGGTAACCATTTACCCCCAGTTCCAAGGATGACACTTGGATTTTTAAGAGACCTTGTAGCAGCCTCGCAAAACCTAAAGGGGCTACAAGAAACCTGGAGAGGGCCTTTCAACAAGGGCCTGCAGGGATAGGACAAGGGGAATGGCTTTAACCTGCCAGAAGGGAGATGGAGATGATCTCTTAGGCAGAAGCGGGTGCTGGGACACTGGAGTGGGTTCAGCAGAGAAGCTGTGGCTGCCCCATCCCTGGCAGTGTTCAAAGCCAGGTTAGAGCAAGCTGCTCCAGTGGAAGGTGTCCCTGCCTGTGCAGGGGCTGGAGCTGAATGAGCTTCAAGGTCCCTTCCAACCCAAACCAGGCTGGGGTTCAATGATTTTTTCACTTGGCTTTCAGGTACCATCGACCATAACCTTCCAAGAAGGGAGCAAGAGACTCGAAGAGGACCTGGAAGTTCTCTGCATCCCTCTCCGAGGCAATACAGTGAGGGTGGAACCTTGGCTCTTCCACAATTTGCCTTGAAATCCTTATCCAGAAAAGGGCTTTCGGCCAGGGCAAGGGGAGTCCTGTCTGAACGTAGCATTTCACTGGAACAAACTTGTCTCATGTGCCATCAGGCTGGAACTGAACACTATACCTCGTGTGGCTCAGCAATACCACTCTGCTTCGGCACCAGTATCCCTGCCAGGGTGAACCAAGGGGCTCATTCCGCAGCCCCACTTCTCAGCCGGACATAATCCTTTTGGGAATGCAGTCCCTTCACTTCCCCCCCTGACCAAGAGGAAGGGGGGAAAGGCAGCTCTAGTGTTAGAATGCTGAGGAATGGCGAGTGGATGTGCTACAGGAAGCACATGTGTATATTAGCTGTGTACAGAGATTCCTGCACAGATGCTGACCTGTCATGGGATGGGAATGTTAATGGTTGTCCTTGTGTCTCCGTCGTGTCCTTCATGTCCTCAATCACTACTGACCAACGGTTCGTTGTCCTGGAAGGGAAGTGTATAGAGATTAACATATGCTGCATCTTTTTGTACAAAACCCAAGACAACCCCCCTCCAATTTAAATGCGTAAACCATTCCCTCCCCTGCTGTGATGTTAACACATTGTTTTGAACTCTCTTAAGCTTGGTTAACAGATTCCAGAACCAGGAACTGATTGTTGCCTTCTAAAAACGGTTTACTGGGGGGAAGCTGTGAGAGGAATCGGTGCTTTTTAATGTGGCTTTAGCGTGTTTTCACCAAAACGAGGGTAAAATTTGCCTTTGCTACTTTTTATCCCTTCGGGAACGTCGTCATTTCACCACATGGGTGGAAGAGGTTTAACAAGCATCGTGTACGACCCCCACCCCGCCCTCGGGGGAGGACGGAGGAGCTCGCCTTTGCTCTCAGGCTGCCATTCCCCCACAGGAGATGCTCTCTTCCGCTCACAGCTGCCCCGGTACCGCACGACCGCCGATTGCAGCCATTGCGTTGGGCATCGGCCTCCTCCTCCCCAGCACATTTTAACTGTGGAATAAAAGTATTTTAGGAGCCTTTTGTAAACCCCTTTCCCCTTTGTGTTCGGTCCAGAAGGAGGAGCGCCCCAGCGCCGCCCCCGCCATGGCGGCACCCCCTCACCGCGCATGCGGCAGGAGCCGTCTCCGCCTTTCCTCCCGCGCATGCGCGTTCTGGCCACGCCCTCCGCTGCCCTATAAATACCGCTGCGCGGCCGCGTTCGGCCTCTTTCTGCGGGGAGCGGCGGTGGGTGAGTGTGAAGGGGCGGCGGCGTTTGTCTTAAGCTGTTCGCTTTTACCGCTTCGTTTTCTGCTTTCCGTGCGCCGCTGGGTTGCTATGACCGAGAAAGTCCCCGCTGCTTGCGGCTGCCTGTAGGAACGCAGCGGCGCTGTGCGCCTGCGAGGGAGAGGCCTTCAGTGCGCGGCGGGCGCTGCCGATCCCCCGAGGAGCGGCTCGCATGGCTTCTCTGTGCTCCATGAAGCGCTGCTCGGGTCTCGTTACTGCATTTGGTCATTCGGGGGGAGGAAGCCGCGGCGCAGGGGTTAAGAGCTTTGTGAGTGCTCTGTGGTGCTCTTCGTGGGGGGAAATTGACCCCTTCATTTAATGCCCTTATAGGAATCATTTAATCCCTTTATAGGGATCCTTTACTTAAGGTCACTGGGATACCTGTTTAGTGTTTCCCATTAACTCCATGTTCTTGGCATAATTTACGAGCCTGAGAGGCGCTTTACCTATTTCTTAGGCTTGATCAATAGCAATTAATAATTAGTTCATAGAATTACAGAATGGTTTGGGTTGGAAAGGACCAGTTCCAACCCCTGCCATGGGCAGGGACCTCACGCTAAACCTGGGCACCTAAGGCTCTGTACAGCCGGGCCTTGAACGCTGCCAGGGATGGAGCATTCCCAACTGCCTTGGGCAATCCATTCCAGCGCCTTCCAGGGCAGGGAGGGCGCTGGTGCCGGGAGGTGTGGGGAAGCCTTCAACCCAACGTGGGCATCCGGAGAAGTCGCTCTCTCCAGGCTCTGTCC
>JAOEHY010002706.1:0-26346 GCA_025447955.1 Psilopsiagon aurifrons | reverse complement strand
AATTATGGGAGAAATCGAAGGAAGTAGAGTTCAAGATATGAGGAAAGAGTTCAAGAGAAGGAGAAAACAGAAGCGGAAGGTAGGAAAGTGAAATGGCTGGTTGCAGAAAATGACGGATGAGAGAGACTTCATGGGAAATGAGGAAAAAGGAAGATGGGTGTGGAATCAAAATGGAGAGAGGATATGAACACTGGAGGAATTTTAGAAGGAAAGCAGAAGAGACTATGACTGCAGGAGAAAATCCAGTGGTTTGGGTAAACAGAGGGAAGTAAGTGAGGGAAAGAAACATGGGATTTACAGAAGTATAATAACAATAAATGCCTCCAAGGCCACAGGCCATTACTAGCATCACAGCACACCCCGACCTTTTGTGTTGCAAAACCCACTCACCCACCCTATGGAAAACACCAGGTCCTCCAGCAAATGGGAACACTGCTTCTAATTTTTATGTGTTCCAGTGTATCAGCCAAAGTTAGCTGTCCTGCCAAAACCAACAGGATCTCACCAGTCTAGAGCTTTCAGCATCAACGGGGTCCCTTATCATGGCAGAAGGCTGGCTTTTTCATTTGCTTGGGGGTTTCGTTTTGTTGTTTTGTTATTGATGGACTCCAGATCATGCCTACACACCCCACAGACTACCAAAACTTGCAAACTGCAAACTAAACAAATTACCAAAACTTACACATTGGCAACTGAGAGTCAAAATGTTGTTGCTGAAGAAAGCCCTCAACATAGTATAAAAGAACTAATTTAAGAGTTTGTGGTGTTGGGGTCTTTGTTTTGTGTTTCAACTACTGCTGTTAATTTGCAGTCTCTCACACACTTGAATCAATGTAATTGATCCAGAATACACATCTAAAAATGTTTTCACATGCACAGTGAACTAAATTCACAAATTTGTATTTGTAGAAACTATTTAACTTTAAACCTCTCTTTTCAGATAAGCACCACTTCCCTTTCGTGGAAAGCTAGCATGACATGGACGAAGAGGAGGTTTTTGTCTATTCCATGTTCTCCTGAGAGAGCCAGAAAGAGCCTGTGGAAGGCTCCAGGTCCTCTTTCTGTTCAAAACCACAAAATAATTTTTACTTTTCCAAGGGAAAAAAAAAAAAAAAATCTCAGTAAAAAAAAATCCTTTTAATTATTAAACAAGGCAAAGCACACAGGCACTCAGAGCCCCCAGAAAAGGTTCTCATTCAAAGGAATACTAGACAACCAGCATCTTTAGGAGCTGCGAGCGAGCACAAAGCCCTGCCCTATTACAAACCAGCTGGATCTCTCAGCTGGAAAATAGAAACTCTTGCTCTGTACAAAATATGTGCTGCTCTGGTACAGTAGTTCTACTTGTCAAACAGATTATGTGGCAATGGATTATGTTGTATCTGCTTAATGGAGAAGCTGAGACTTTCTGGACATGCATTTATGCTTCCATAGATAACGTGCAGTAATGAGTAAAGAACTCATCCTCAAAAAGTTAACTCTGCAGGTGATGACTTCCAGTAAAGCAGCAGAGTCCTCTACATGGTCCCAACACAGATCTCTAGTGGAACCACTAAATTAACTAAAAAGGCATTAAAACAGCATTTTACTTTACTCTTAGACAATTAAACACTCTGTATTATTCATCACTTTAAAATCTTCAGTAAGAAAAGTTACGACAGGCTCAGTTTGCTGCTCATGCTGTCAAAGTTTATCAACACGATCCATATATTTTCCTCTATGCATACACCAGAAACTCAAGAATTAAAAATTTTGAAAATCAGAGAAGATGTCCTGAATATACTTAGCTTGACAACTTTCATCATTTACAACTGTGTTTCAAAAATAAGGCATTAAAAAAGAAAAATAAAACCCAGAGACTCACTAGGCTCTGGAAGCAGGGTATTCCTCCTTCAGATCACCAGCAGGGCAGAAGCCTGTTGACTGTCAGAATAGATTGCTGCTCAAATGCAGGTAAACACCTGAACTCCGGCAGAACAAAACTCACCTTCAGGCCCTCCCTACGGTCACCAAAATTGATCTGCTGGATACTGTAATGCTGAGAGAATGGCTTAAGAACTCAGTTTTCAACCCCAGCATGCACATACTGCAACTCTTCCGAGAGAGACAGATTATCTAAACATGGGAACAATGTTTGGTCAAAGAGGACCAAACTTGCATCTCTAACCCCCAAAAAATGGAACTGCCCAATTCTAAGCCCTGACCCAAAGCAGGTTGCTGCTGCAACTTTTATATGCTCACATGTAAACGCAAATTCATGATGTCGACTTTCAGAAAATCATGCCCATAGTCTTAAAATTCACCGCAGGAATCTTTTAACCAAGCAACAAAACAATGACCCTGCAGCAGACACCAGGCACAAAGAATTTCAAGTTGAAATTTTAAGCTCTGTCTGGAAGTTGTAAGCATGGGGAAACAAGGTCTCTGCCCTTTGACACAGTTAACTGTAAGCATCACTAGTTTCACACTCCACAATGCAAGTTCACAAACTAGCAACATCTTATCCACGTTACCTTAGCTCAGATTCTCATGTTGCTTCTATTTGTCCAGGAGATAAACTACTCTATAAGAAATAATACCTCCAAGTTTCGTCATTCTCTTCAACCTGTACTTGATAGTTTTGAGTCAGTGATTTTACCTGGGACAGACGATGTGGGATAAAATACAACTACTCCCAGATATCCCAGGACATTCAAACACAAGGATTAAACAAAGTGCTCCACCCTACAGATGCATCTTCAGACTACTGACAAGCACTGTGTTCCTTCAAAAAGCTGCCACTCCTCCAGCCACTGATCACACTTGCAAAGGAAATTTTGTAGTTCTCTATGCTCACAGCCAAAACCCATCGGAAAAATTTTCTGTATAAGCTTTACTCATAGGGATTCTTCTACAACCAGGTCAAGTTAACTACCTTGAACATTCACAATGGAAAAGTTAAAGACTGACAGCTACTGAACCTTTACCCTTAAGGCCAGGAAAAAGCATCCAAATCCCACTAAGTCATACCTCCTGTTTGCAGCTGCACAGTGGACTGACTCCACTTTCAAAGCACTCATGACACAGCCACACATTTAGGAGGCACTGGCAGCTGCTTCAGTCCAAAAGATGGAGGGACTCTGCTTCAGTTTTTCAGCTAAACCTCATTGTTACATTCTTTCAAATGTTGTTTTTTCCCCATTGTTTGTGCTTTAAATAGCATTCAAGGCCTCCAAACTGAAGAGATGCTGCACACCAAAGGACCGTCATGACTTCACAAGCACACTCCAGCATCGCTTTCAATTCCAGCTACTTGCCATTTCTATGACTCCCCCGCGCTGCTTTCTCTTGCCCTCCCCCAGACTTCCTGCTGAGGAATCAAGGCTACATCTTAATCCTAGGCTAAAGCTGGAAGCCAGTGCCCCATACCTGATGGAGTAAAGAGCAGAGCAAGCGTGACAGGGTATGCCAGCACAGGCTGCAGCCCCTCTCCCTCCCCACCACCCCACCTGCAGCAGGTCTAGCTCCTCCCTGCCAGTTCCTGTAATTATGAAGCTATGTCCCACAGGATGCGCTCCCTGTCCCTGGAGAGCAAAGCTGACTCTCAGTCACCACATACTAATTTAAGCCTGACTGTGCAAAATCCCCTGTTAACTAAGATCCTAGAGCATCTTATGTCACAATATGCGAATGTGAATTTAAAAAAGCAATTTTACAGACAAATAATGTGACAGTCGGCACGCTTGTTAATCACATCTGAATAAATTACATTCTTCAAGAGACTGTTGATATGTAACCTAATACCAGATACTGAGTAAGACTGGGTAACACAGAATCATGGAACAGTTAGGGCTGGGAAAGTCCTTAAGATCGTCTAGTTCCAACCCACCTGCCACGGGATGGGACACCTCACACGAGACAATATAACCCAAGGCTTCGTACAGCCTGGCCTTGAACACCGCCAGGGATGGAGCATTTACCACTTCTTTGGGCAACCTCTTCCAGTGCCTCGCAGTAGAGTTATTATAGTAATGTCTTTGTATCATTCGGTAAAATGACAGCATTAAAACCAGAACCAGGCATCTGGCTCTTTTCAGAACTACTGTGAAGTCACAAAAAATAATACTCCCTATAGTCAAGAAACAAGGAAAACCAAGACAGACTTCCATGAAGCATTATTTGTTCTTTGACTGCAAATATGAAGGGAAATCCTTTCTGCTACCATAACATTTAAAAAAAACCAGAACCCCACAATTACAGTGAACGTATTTTCTTTTACAAATTTCAAATTAAATTTACAAACATTTGTTTAATCAATTTAAGGATTTTTTTTCCACTTTAAGATGTTAAGTAGCTTCCATTCAGCATCAAGCAAACCAGCACTGCTCAAGAGAAGCCAGAACTGCCCCAACAGAAAAGCAACCCACTAGGTTGATCAGGTAGCTGGGAGCCAAAAGGACTAAAATTGTAATCCCAGTTCCTGTATTAATCTGACCTAAACTCAGATGAAGTCAAAAGTGCCTTGACTTACAAAAGAGCCATCATTTATTTTATTTGCTTGACTTGGAGATAACTGTTGCAACATCTCTCCTTTCCTGTTACACACCAGAGATGAACTTGTCAGCCGTAATTCAGATGAACCCAGAGTCAATCCTATTCTATTAAGCCAGAAGAAGTCCAGGGACAGGTTAGAAAACACCAGTCTGTTTTATTTAAATTGAGCATGACCTCAACATATCATTTTTGCTAAATGACCCATATTCTCCTTGTCAAGATCACTAATGTGCCAAATTCAGGCTCTTTAAGCACGTCCCATGTTATTTACAGTACGGTAGTGAGCTTCTTATTAAAGCCTGCCAGTTTACTTTGAAGTGGGCTTCACAACATAATAACGTTAATGTCCTTTGCCCTGGGAGAAGCAGGTGAGGAGGAAGGTGTACCTGACTGCTAAACAACAGCTTGGGACACATTCACTGTACTACTTTGCTAATGGACCATGAAGTATTTCTCCTGAACTTTAAGTCTGTAGATGACTTGTGCCCACATGAGTATCTTCTAACATAAAGTGCTTCGAAGTTATGCTGATAAAACCAATGCTCATTATGCTTCTGTTAAAACACGATTGTAGAAAACAGTTTTTCTTCTTCTAGCAAACTCCTCCCCCTGGAATGATATCCATTCCACTCCACTTAACCTTCTCTTCCTCTCTTGGTTTATACCCTCGCTCCCCATCTGTAATTGAAACACTTCTTGTTTCTAAGTCCTAAGAATCCTGATTTTATCCTCTTAAGTGTATGAATTTCACACAGAAAATTCTGCTCCCACCTTGACAAGAGGGCAAAAGCAATTTCTGTTTCTGTGTTATCATCCCCAGCAGCAATGACGTTATCACTTGGCCTGTTGTGGAAACAAATGTTTTGCTTTTGGCAGAGAGCACCATGTAATACCTATTAATCAAACCAAATTACCCAGGGAAGGGTACCCCACAGTGCACTAGGGGCTTGTACTCACATCCAGCTGCAGACAAGCATTGTATTTATTTTTTTTTTTAGGACTGTAAAAATATTTACAGAAGAGTGTGCTTATGCACTGTGAAATTTTTATAGACTGGCATGGAGGGAATGCATGATCAGATGACTGTTCCCACTGGCCAAAGGGCCGACAACATGCTGTTACACAGGAGCATGATTTAAAAGAGCCCAGGCTGTTGTCAATTTTCTATTTTCTCTACTCTGGTTTCATACTAAGCTGAGAAGGCAGAGCTCTTACTGACATATTTGTTTGTGTGACAAACAGCACTGAAAAACAAGGATAGGTCTCAATAAACCATGTAAATTAAGACAGGTTGGATTTGCAAGCTGAAAACATGTTGAAGACTGACAACAGCTTTATTAATAATACACACCAAAAAAATTACCCAGCTCCGGGTAGTTGCATGGCACATCCAAACAAAGCTCCCAAGGCAAGGGCAGCAAGAGCACTACCTATGCTATTAACTCTGTTTGCCTCTTAATCACTATACCCATTTTGATGCATGGATTCCCTGAACAAAATCCAAGAACTGCTGTTCTGGGTAAAATACCCGCAATTCTGTGCTGTTTTCTCAATTTGCATTTTACCTGAGAGCAGCATACCAGAGTACACAAGGATGACTTTAGCAGGTCAGACAAATTTGGAGTCCATCTTGCTTAATATCCAGTCTCCAATCACGGCCAAGACCAGATGTCTACAGAGAAGTGCAAAATCAGGGCAGGCAGAGCATGATAATTCCCATGAATCTTCTCCCAGCAACCTGTAAATGATGGCTTTGTATTTAATAGGTCTCTCTGGATTTTTCTTCCATGGATTTGCCCACTCCCTTTTTGAATGCTGTTCTGTCAGAACTGTCTTAGATCATGTGTGTGGGAAGCAGGGTACCAAGAGAGAGCCTGACTGGTTTTCACAATTGTTGACAAAAATCTGGACTCCCAGGAGAGGAACATGGATATGGAAGGAAACACTTCAGGACTTCGGAGATTTACAAAAATTTGAAAACAACAAATGGAGCTGGGGAGTAAGATGATTGATTACAAACCTCCTTAAGTAAATCTGTGTTGTTACTGGGTTTTTTATTACCCCTGAATGGGTTAAACTTGAAGCGAGTGATGTGCCTGTTCATCCCAGCAAAAAGGGAGCTTGGAGAAAAGCACTTTTAAAACCTACAAGAAGAAGAAGAAATACCAAGACCTCTTCTTCTGCATTCCAAGTTGCATCACCTAAGACCATTCCCAGAAACAATCCTTTCTTTGCAATCCAACAGAGGAGGAAAACCTAAGTGCATGTCCAAAGAAGCCCAAGTGAGGCACTCCAATTGCATTCTGACAATCCTAGAGCATTTCACAACTGTCTCAACACATTTTGGAAGCAGCAACTCATCATTAACAGGAATATGCTTCCAATAGAGAAAGGAAAAAAAACCTGTATAGCGTCTTTACTTCCAGAGGGTTGCCCAAGCAAGCCTTCATTAGCAGCCATTTTATTGCAAGGATTCAATTCCCCCTTCTCTCTCCATTAGTACCATGAACATAACACGCAACGACAGTTCTATTTACTTCCAAACCAAAGAAATCCTCATGAAGCAGAACACATGCAAGTGCTTTAGTTCTTACATATCTTATGGGACATAATGCAAAGCCAGATTAAGCATCTATGCCAGAACACTTTATATCTTATAGGAGATAAGAAGATGGATCAGCTACCTAAACTGAAAGTCACCTATGGAATAGCAAGTACTTCAAAAGCAATTTAATTATTTTTTTAATAACATTTTTATGCTTACATTCAGACAGTGTATGTTTTATATAACAGAAGCTGAAATCTTTCATTAAAAGCCACTTTTTCCAAAAGCCTCTTCCCAGTCAAGGAGAAACCAGTAATGGCCCTAGAGGAGAAGAAAAGATAGCATTCAACAGGTTATTGGACTCTCCTGAAACTAAGTTGCCTTTCTGTGTTTGAACAGTGAGATTGCTTCCTGCTGATTATCTTTGGTCCTTCAAGGCAAGCAAAGAAAATATCCATTCAAGCTCAATGTGAGGATGTCAGTAAATTATTCTCCTTTCAAAATTCATGCCATTTAATTATCCACAAAAAAAAAAAAACAAACAAACAAAACAAAAAACAACCCAAACAGAAAACCAACCAACATCTAAAACTTCAGAGGCTACCCATGTTGTGTTTGACAACACATAATAGAAATCTATTCCCCATGGAGTAAAATAAATTGGCTTTTAATGAGCCATTATGCTGTTGTCAAATAGATATCATGAGTTCAAAAAGAATACTTTTCCTGTAAAACTGTTTTTGCAACTGGTGGCAGAGAAACCAAGAAGAGCTTTTCTCAGCTTTTACTTGCAGGTTCTGGTGAATTTCTGGAAATCTTGAAAACTTCTACTTAATCCCAAGGCAAATAATGGAGTTACAACTGCAAGAAGCACACAGTAACTGTCTGCAGATGTTGCCTAACAGAGCAAACATTTTTTTTCTGGTCTCTAGGATGATGAATTTTGGTTTGGTGTGAAGTACTGCTGCTGACCTTCCTTTTTGCTTGAACACTGATTAAGAAGCACTGACCCAATAAAAATGGGTCATATGGATCTGTTATTTTAAATCTGTGTAATGTCTCCCTCTGTCCAAAAAGCTTGCCACCACTTGAGGAAAGTTACTTTTTAACCCAGTTTCATTTTGGAAAATAAACTTTTTTTTTTAAGTAACAGGAGAAAAAGTACTTAACACAGAGAGATGATGCACAGGAACAAACCCAGAGAGTTTATTTGCCTGCAGTAAGGACGTTAGATGACTCCACACTTACTTTTCTGCCATGTGTATAGTTCAGTTGTCTGCAACAGTAAAAGGGGACATAAACTACATTCAGATTTCTGGAAGGAAAAAACCTGAACCTGCCAGTATCTTGGAAAAGCAACTTTAATGTACAGAGCCTTTCTTTTCATTTCTGTTACTTTAAAGTTGAAAAGAGAATAAGTTCAGGCAGCAATACTGACTGGTAGGCAGCATTAATCCAGTACTCCTAGGTCCCAGACCCAGGCAAGTCCATGTCTTCAACAAAAATATTTTCTCAATCTTTCAAGGACATCGCTCTCTATTTTAACTCAGCCATTTAATACAGAAAGAGAGCAATAGCAGGGGGAGAAAAATAAAAAACCTTTCCTACTTTCCTGAAGGAAACTTCAGCATCACCATGACTTCTCTGAATGAAAGGTAAAAATGTTGGGGGGTGGAGAAAGAAGTACTTTAGCAATAAAGAAAAAATTCCATCTTGAAACTTTACTTTCATGTGGTTGAATCATTTACCATAACTTAAATGTTATAATGGGTAAACACAGAGTTATTCAAGAATACACTGTAAATAGTGTTTCAATAGAGAAGTTGAAAAAGTTCTTTCATCCTTTGACACAATGAATTGCCATACCTTTGCAGTGAAAATTGAACACGTTTCCCAGAAATATTTTGACAAAGCACTTTTCCAGACCTTCCTCTACCATCTCTGCTTACCTGTAACTGCAGAGTTTTCTCCCTCCTGCTGGGGATGTCAGTACTGCGAAGCACAGCTCGGTGTTCACCAGCGCTTCCAAAGAGGCGGATACGCTTGTGACACTGAGTAGAACTGGCTTTTGGCAAAAGAGAGTTTTCTGCTCACATTGCAGCAGAAAATTTGGACTGGTGAAAGTAAGTCCTGACAGTTTTGTCCTTTTCAAAGGTTTAATTCATTCATTGTAGTTCAAGCTTAATCCAAAAGGGGTATTTAAAGTCACATTTTGTTTTGTGCCGTATGATTTAAATTGCCTTGCACAACTTCTATGTTAAATCATAATTCGAAATTTTCCTTTAACCCTTCACAAATTTTACCTTGATAGATAGCACTGGTTTTGTAGCACAGAAAATTTGACATTATCTTTCAAAGCCAATAAATAGCACAAAAAATATTTTGTATTTGGTCAAATAAAGAACATCGACATAACATTCAGAGATAAAATATTGTCCACGTATAAACATAAAAAGTAGACTGCTGCTGTTGCGCTTACACACATTTCTATGCAAAAAAACAACTTTGGAAGATTTTGTGTTGAATGTGCCTCATTTTAATGCAGTATCTGCTTAGCTTGTAAATAAGAGATTTTGTATCTTCTAACCTCCAGCTTACATACATAGCCCTGACACTTGACAGGACCTCTTTCCATTTCACAGAACATTTCCAGGACAAAGCAGGGAAGACAAAATCAAATCAGACCAGAATAAAACCCCAAACAAATTAACTAACGCTCTCTCAAAGCAAAATTATCCCCTCCAGTAATCATCTGCTATGTTATGAGCTGCAAAGTATACATTACCAATACCTGGCTTGCACAGAGACACCCACTTTATTACAACGCATAGGCTCTTCAACTTGAAAACCTACTTGAAAGGCTCTTCTCCACATTTATTCCCCTGCCCATCATCTGAAATAGGAGTAACCATGGTACCACTTTACAGCAACTGAACAGAACTGCCTGCTACCAAAAAAAATGTGCTGTTCTGTTCTGCAAAGACAGAAAAGGGAGAGACTAAAAAGATGCAGTGGTATTCTAGTTTTATGCTTTCAGGATTTCTGATGGGGAAAGAAATTTACATATCAAGAGAGTTGGGAGCTCATAAATTTAATTATTTTGGTTCTGTAAATTTGGATGGAAAACCACAATTTAAGGTCCCACTTTCTTTAGGCTTTGCTATGGCCCAACATTCACCAGGAAAAAAATAAAGAACGAACAATCCTGCTGATGCACAAGGCACGACTAAATTTCATAACAGCAGCACTGAAGCCAATAGAGCCACACAAATAAAGTTTTGTACTTTAAAATCAGAAAAGTAGAAACTTGCCTGCTGTGTCTACAGTCCTATTTCAGAGCATCCATTTTTAGCTTCCAGTGAAACACTACAGAATTGAAAACCAGAACATTTACCTTTCTCCAAAGTAAAAAGTATGCTGAAATTTTGGCATCTACAGGCCAAGAGGGTTGAGATTCAGGTAGTTATCTTTACCAAAGTAGACCAGTACAACTAAGTATGTTTTAGTTTCGTTTCTCTAAGAAAAAAAAAAGCAAACAAGAATCCTCAAGTATAAGGACCCACTACACAACCCTACTGCAGCGCAGCTACTTCTTGGCCGTTTCACTGAAAGCCTGAAAACATCAAAAAGCTTTATCACCTACAAGCATGTTTACAAGGAATTTTCATTTTTTATTAAGGAGTACAATTCTGACAACTGTAGAGAAGAACAAGAACATACAAATCCTAAAAGCTCAAAAATAAGCAAAATGAAAGCAAATTAACTATCCCACCTTTTTAACTTGCTGATTTTTGTGGGACCTAGTTCTCATGATTGATGTCAGTCTTATGAACGTTGAAAGGCATTTAATTTAAAATGGTAGCTGAAAGTGCTACACATTGGCAGATGATATGCAGACTGAAGTCAGAGCAGAAGTTCAGGGTGAATCACTTCTACAAAAGCCCCCAAACCAAGCAAAATCACACTGTTTAATATCATGCTTTTACTTTAAATATCCTACTGTAATTTTCATAATGAAGTTTGTCAACAGTTTTCATCCTCTGCTTTGCAACGTAACAATAAAAGGTAGTTTGCAGTTAACATAAAATTTTTGCAAAGTCATATCTGAAGCCAACTATAAAGAGTTACAAAAGGTTCTCATGATAATGAGTGCTCTGGATGATAAAATGATAAAACAGTTTAACTGGAAGATAGGCAAAGTACTGCAGATGAGGGAAAGAACTGAAAAGTAATAAATGGTACACATACAACACTAGGATCAAACAAGACATTACTACAGAGGAAAGATCTTGTGGGCATTACAGGCAATTCGATGAAAACTGCAGCAAAAGGCTCAGCAATTGATGGAGTACAAAGCAGGCAGAAGATTTGGCAGTATTGAAGAAAACCAGAAAAGAATTATGCTACTATGTATAGTCACGAAGCATGTAACTCTTGAGTGATAAATCAAGTTTAGCCCCACCCCATCTCAGAAATTGCTGCAGAGCTAGGAAAGAGGAAGAGAACAGCAACAGCACCAACAGCACTACAAAGGGGCAGACATATATGAAAAGACCACAGTGATGCTTTTGACCATATGACATTCATACAGACAGATGAGGAGGACTGCTAAATTTTGACTAGGAGGCAGGGGGACTCGGTAATTACCACCTGGGAAACCATACAAAAGAGAGCTTTATCTTTGCATATGACAAACAGCTAGAGTGTGAAATTAAGTGACAGGTGATGTCCTGAAGGTCAAAAATATAAACAAGTGAAAAATAATTTTTCAACTTAAACAGGTCATTTAAATGGTCATTAGAATCACTGACAGCTACTAAATTCAGTGGTTGAGAAGGAAAGGCCTCCTCAGAGTGCCTCCCACCCCTGGCGACTAGCAGCTAGAGTCATGTGCCAGTCAAGGCATCTACTGCTGTCCTCAGCTTACCCTTCTGCCTTCTCCAGCATGGGACTGCAATTCCTTACAAGCAGCCTAGTTCTGCAGCCAAAGCTGGCTATGGATCTTTAGGGACATGCTGATCCTCAAGTTCTCCCATAAGAAACTCAATACTTCCATCTCCTATTTCAAACACTTGGATTTCAGAGATGGTGAACTCATTCCTCCTATCTTCAGGCACTTAAATGTGCACTGGCGACCAAAAAGCTCAATCTCTGGTGTCCTCGTGCCAAAGGGGAGATAGACATCTCCAAAGGACGATGCAGAACATGAAGGCATGACTTAATCTCCTAGGGCCACCAGGAAGCCACCAACCTAGCTGGACAGACACATGCACATGAGTACCATCAGATCACACAAGGAACTGTGCCACCTGCTCTGCACTCCAGAGGGATGATTTACCAATTTGGGAAAGCAAAGAAAAACCTCTTGCAGAAACACGTGTTTGTTCTCAGGACTCACTGTCTTGCCTTTCACTGGTTGTGTTCTGATCAAGAGAACAGGGAAAGAAGGGGGGCAAAAAGTGGGGGAAAAAAGAGAGGAGAGGGACTGGACCCCTCGTGTCAAACACAAGTGTCCAACCACTTCTCCTATCTCCATTGGTGAGGTCTGGAAGATGGATTTAGTCCCAGCTCACCAACTTCTCCCCTTGAGGTGGATAGGTGGATGTTGTGGCTTCTTACCACTCAGGACTTTTTACACCAAGGATTAAGCTGCTGGTTTGTCTCCCCCCTGGCATTTCCACTTCAAAGAGCTGCTACTGTGGATACCAAAGCCTTTGAAAGTGGCCTCACTGCACAAAGTCATGAGCATTAAATGAGGTCCTTTTTTTTTTTTTTTTTTTTAAGAAAAAAAAGAGAAAGAAATAAAAAAGAGAGGAAGAAAGAAAAAAGCACTGGCTTTATAAACACATCAGGGCAGCCACTTCCAAAGCCTTTCATGCCTGCTCCACCGTGGCACAGAAAGAAAATCTTAGGGTTTGTTGGCTCCTCCTGCCCCCTTGACATTATGGCAGTAAAGCAACCTAGCCCCAAAGTGTCCTCCAACATTAGCAGAGGGGAGCTAAAATATACACAGGAATTGTAAAGAAATACATGCAAAGCTCAAAGTTTTTAACGGCAACCTCCTTTTAAAGAGCTCCAGGACAGCGGCGCGCCGTGCTGCCGGAGCATGTTCAGCATGCCAATAAGGACTGCAGCACTGCAATCCCTAGCACAAGCAGCCCACACACCAGCATCCTCCCCTGCAAAAGCCTCTTGCCAGCCAGAGGACATGCCCCAGGCCCCAGTGCTTTCAGGAGATGAATGTGGGAAGCCAGCATTGGTCTTCTAATGTCAGGCAGAGGCCGTAGCTGTGGATGCTGTGCCATGCGTGAACAGAGTCATCAGGGAAATCCCATAGGTGCTATTTCAGCCTTTAAAATAAATAAAAAAGAGAGGCAGCACTGAAATCCTGAATCATTAACCAGGCACAGAGGTATGCTCCTGCCTGTCCCACTGGAAGCACAGCCAGAGGTGTTTGCTGACAACCAATGCAGCTGTACGCTTGAAATATCCATATAGCTGCTGGGAACAGCATCACAGACCATCTGAAAAGTTTGAAAGAGTACCCAAAAAACATAAAAATTGACTAAATCTAGGCTTTGATATCCTACAAGGTGGTTACTTCCCCCCCCCCCGATGTCAGGAGGAGGTCTCCCACAGAGTACCGTCGGAGGAAAGCATTAAGGCTCTTCTTAATAAACCCATCATGCTGAAACCCAGCACTGAAAAAAAATTATTCTTCCGAGTGCTTGAAAATAAACTGAAACCTTGCCACTCTGCAATTTAAGATTAGTTTTAGACCAAGTTCAGAACACTGCCCATAACACCTGCAAAGTGCAAAAGTCATGACCAATTCAGGAAACCGGGGGACAAAGGCCTGAGCCACTTAATATACCTGAAGCACATGTAACAGAACATGGGGTGGGGGGAAGGAGAGAGAGAGAAACAAGACCCCCACAACGTAAAAATTCTCAAAAAAACAGGGGGAAAAAAAAGTATTTGTCCTGGATAGGAGAGACTGTTAGAGGGTTAAATAAAACAATATTCGATAAACCTCTCTCCTATAAATGATCCCCCCCAAAAAACACTGAAAAGTTGTCTTCAGAATTCACAAGGAAAAAAAAACCAAAAGTGATTTTAACAGAGTCCTAGATCCATAAAGCTACAGAGGGAAAACATTCCTGTATTCTTCCTTACTTGTATTCTCTAATCCTGCCTATTGTCAGAGGTGCTGTACTCCCTGCAGGAGGCAAGATTTTACAGCACATGAACCTCCAGACCGACCTTGTCTCTATTTATGAGTTCATCAATGTGCAGCAACCAGATCTTGAAACACTGCTTATCATCCACTCAGAAACTGACTTTAAAAAACATATTGATCTAAAATGAAAAAAAGACTCATAAGCTCTGATATGAACCATCTGCTCCTATGTCTTGATGCGTATCTTCATGCAACTGCACTACTAAATCCCTCCCACTGTCTTTATTAGCTGTTGTTTACAGCTGAGCTGTAACATACAAAGTTTAAGGTATCGATTACAAGCCCACCAGGTCCTTTTGCCAGACTTATGGCTCCAGGAATCCTACAGGTCTTTTGCAGAAGCAGCCAGCTGCACACTGGCAGTTCTCAACAGCTTCAGTAACCATCAGTAGCACACAGTCCCCTACATAATTAGTATTTCTTCCTGTTAGCTTTAAGGATTCTGCATTTAATCTCCTGTTGGGTATGCTCTTTAATTCTCACAGTCCCAAAGATTTTCCTTTTTTTAGTGTACCCAAAGTACTGAACTAAGAACTTTGTCTCACCAGCATGGCCAGAGGGAGAGCTCGGTGTCTTAACAGCCTTATTAAAAAGAATAATTAAAAAAAGAAATGGGGAGATTGAATAGTTGGCAGGTTCTAGAAAGGGTCTGCACGATTTATTTCTCCTCATGCACCCTCTACCCCAAATATAGCCAAAAAGTTTGTTTCTAAAAGAAGACTTTGGACTTCATATACCAATAATGAACTGCTGTCACTGCATTTGCTAATGTATAAGAAGATTAATTAGCCAAGCAGTTAATGCTACTATTATTTGAACTAGTTGTCAGCACTGACAGCCTCTTGAAATGAGTTTGATTTTCCTCAGGCTGTAATTTCAGCCTGATTACAGACCAGTTACATAGCTCTAGCTCACACTAGTTAACCATAAACACATTGTATTAAATATAACGTACTAAATTAGTTTCACAATCAAATACTTAATTAAAAAAAATACATGCTAATAAATTATAAAGGAAGTGATTTTATTCTCTTTTGCTTTTGTAACAGCTGCAGTGTTTCTTTGTTTCTTCCCTAAAAAAAAATAAATAAAAAAAATCCTTAAAGTCAGAAATTTTTAGGAACTTCGGAGAACAAGGTATCATGAGTAGCTATTACGTGAAACTTAAATCCTAGCAATGTGCCTAACTAACGATTTAGGAAATTAAAACCACATGTGCAATCATTAATGAGGAATTTCATTTGAACACTAAGTCTTTTTCTCATCTCTTCATACCATAAAACCCTAACATTTTACAGAGCTTTTTACAAATAAACACAGTACAGGTTATTCCTGACATACTTGTGAGCAACAGAGAAGAACATTCATTCACAGCACAGATGAGTTACCGGACCCGAGTGCCTAAAATCCCACATAACATTAAGAGCTATTTTCTCAGCACCGCACAATTATCTTACATTTCTATAAAATGTAGGCTTACAAATGAAGAATTAGATTTGACTTTATAAACACTCTATAATCAAACACTATACTTCAGGAGCTGCAACTTATTAGAAAATCCTACCTTAGGAAAATGAAGAAACTGATTTTAAACAGCAACTATTCCCTGAAAACAGACTGCATACAGCAAGATGTTATCGCATTAATAGCTCTGATGAAATCCACAGAGCAATTAAGCAGAGAAGACAGTATTAAATGAAAAGAGGTACCAGAATCCGGTCCAAAATACTTTTATTAGCTATTATTTACATAAAAATGTAACTACAGAATATTTACTACCACCTCTGCCCTCCAAGACAAAAGCCCACTTACCTATATGTATATAGTAGTAATATAAATACACCTTGAGCAAGAAACATTTTTTAAAATCCTTTTGTCACTTGATTGTCAATAGCTTGTATCAAACTATTTAAGTGATGAATGCAAATTTCACTTTGGCAGTCAGGCATAATAAGGATAATTGTAAACACTGCAATCTCCAAGGTACAAAAATCAGCCACTTTAATTATCTGAGAGTCTCAAAACATGAGACTGAAAAGTTTTCTCCAAAAGCTCTGCATGAAAATGGTTTTACTTGCAAAAATTAAAAATTCAGCTCACATTTTATAGCTTGAAAAAGATACTTTACTTGCTACTAATTACCAATCTTTGTCCCGCATGCATAACATGCTCTGCACATGAACAACTCATTTAAACATCAATAGTGATAGACAAACATACATATCCATACCCTGTGGATTTTTAATACTAATAATGCCCTATAGCTTGACGTCTTAGCCAACTTTGAAATCCTCAGAAGACATGAGACTGACTTAGAAGAGTACAGGGTTTAAAAATATCTGGTTCATGAACTGAAGATGTGTCAACAACCTAACTGCAGGTCTTCAAGTATTTAGCCAGGGTGCAGGGAAGTTAAATCAACCTCCTCTGAAGCAGAGACAGCTGCAAGGAGCCAGGAGGTGACATCAGGAGTTTTGGGCCCATGTCCTGCACTTCTCCTTGGAAAAGAGAGGGCAGGGGTAGATAGTTGGTCTAGCAGGGCCAACGCAATACTTTTAAAACTAGTGGAACTTGTTCCTAGCATAGGAAAAAAAAAATAATCTTTAAACTTCCCCATCATTACACCACTGAAATCTTTCCTAGGCAGGAAGAGGTAGTTTTCTCTAATTTCTTCTTTCAGAAATTAATCTTTAGTCTTCCTCTTGATTTTTCTACTGACATCCTATTTGAATACAAGTATCTATATGCAGTGTTCACAGCTATTACAGGAGAAACACATTGATAACACTTTTTGCTGGTTTTTGGCAGTCTTGAAGGAAAAAAATTAACCCCCCTGCATTATATACGCCACATAAAACATTGCTGCTGTAACATAATTGAAGACAGCATGCTAATTCAGGTCACTAATTGTGTGGGATCCTGAAAGGTACTTAGCACCATCAATACATATGGCAGTCTATAAGTTGATGGGGCTTCAGCACATCACAGGATGAGGCAATGGTTCTCAGACCCCTCCGCAATATGACAGTGAAGTTTGCTTCTAACCTAACAAATAACAACTACTCTACTCTTCCAGAATTTTACAGATTTCTGTCCAAATAACCCTCTTCCTTCTCTCCACAGCATTTAACATAAACCTTCTCCATTCCTTTCTGAGGCTCCTCCTCCGCAAGAAAGTTGATGTGCCTCAGCACAGTGAAATCATGGCTCTAAAAGCCAGCCTGCTCATTAAATTATACTGCTAGCTGTGTGTTCTCTCATTAAAAATGTATAATGATCAGATAATTGCAGCACATATTATTAACCTTGTTTTCATGTACAGGTTCTCTTTTGCTGCCAAGACAAAGACCTGGAAAGGGCAGGGGAAACGCTCAGCTGAACTGTAATACAAAAAACTCTCCCAGCTTGCCTTCAAGAGTACGAGGAACCACAGTGCAGTCAAAAATGCTCACGCTTTTATAATGGAGCAAAATATTGTAATCTCACTGTATGGCTCCTACAAGTCTAAGACAAGGAGTCTTGGCTTCGGTTAAAGCTTCCGACAGGGAATTACATAGCTTGGCCAGTCTAATTCACCTAAATCTTCAAACACAGCTGCTATAAACTTCACAGATTTCCAGGTTGACTCCTTCTCTTTCTGAAAGCTAGGAAGCACCACCAGACAACAACCCAGCTAAAAAATCCAATTAGGGTAACGGCACTTCTGAAACACACTGACCTATTTCTTTTTTTTACTTGCGTTAATATGCGTATACTCACATTCTATTTCTGACAAGAGCTATTTACGTTGGAAATTAATTCCCTTTGAAACCAAGTTACCATAAAATCCACTTACTGGATGCAATCAGAATATATTCACCGGAGAAACATCATTTCCCTGACTCCCCCAAGCAACACAAGACAGTATGCAGCATACTGCAGCAAACTCTTTAAACATTCAATAAAAGACAGCGATCCTCCTACCTTGTTTAGCCCTGTCTATTCGGCACATTTCCAACGGGAACAGGAACATCTGATATAAACAAACAGCCATATCTTTCCCATCGCATCATGGCAAGTCATTTTCAACTGAAACGATAAGCAGCCTGTAATTTTCCCCTTCCACCCCCACTCAGAAAGCCTTGTGCCTTATCTGGGGATTTTTCCTCAGATGATGAAGCAAAGACACAGCCTAAACTCTGTTGCTGAAAGACTGCAGCCCTTCCTTCTCCCAGAGCCCTCCCAGCATATGGCAGCCAATCACACCCAGCTTCGTCAGCCCTGTGCTCTCAATCCAATCCTAACGGGATGATTGACACAGCAACACAGCACTTCTAATGTGTAAAAACAATGCATCCATACTGATGAACCAGGAATTTCCCTCACGCAGGGAAGGAGTTTTACCAGTGAGGTAAAGCGATACCTCCATGAAATAACATACACAGCAAAAGCAAACAACTCCCCTCCCCTCCACTGCAACAGCAGCTACACCATGTTTTCTTACACAGGGATTTTCAAAGCTTTTGCTAATTGTAAACGTGCGCACAAACAAGGTTTCCAGAACTGCAGAACCGCAGGGATACCATTCTGCTTGTAGAGGTGAGCTGTGCACCATAAACCAAACAAACCAGCTCTTATTTTTAACACACAGCTAAAATGCACTCCAATTCAGGCAGCAATATTTTAATGCTGCATAATCTTACGAGCAGTATTTGCATTTAACAGCAACACATGCATAATGTCTTTCCGAATATTCGAGACTAGTTGTTAGGGACTGCAGGTATAGGATGCTTCTCGATGAAAACATATCTATACAATGCTGGTTTAATATCCTTGGCAGACAAATCACATCAGCAGCATCTAAATTGCGGTTCGGGTGATTAGCTTACCACTGATGCTCATTTGTATCAAGGCTCTGGCATGAGGACTGTGATGCCAATTGCCATTTTCAAGTCAAACTGTGGGCAGCTTGATACACTTGGTACTCAAAGTCTGCTGCCAATCAGTTCCCCTCACAAATTTTGCTGAAGTTTTCTCAAACAGGAGAACAAGCAGACAAGGATTATTGAGAGGGAGTTGCAAGTTAGAAAAAGGAGGTTAAGCTGAAAGTCAGTCGTTACCCAGAGAAGGGTAAAGACTGCAGTACAATGCTACTTTAGACAGCATTTATGCAATTCAAGCCATTACATTAAAAAAAAAAAAAAGAAAGTGCAAAATGTGTTTAAAATTCCACTAAAAGTTTGGAAATATGAATAGACAAGAGGAAAACAAAGCTCTCATTCACTGGCAGCTCTGTCCCAAGGCCCCATTGTTTCCTATGGCCTTTTTGCATATTATAAACACAGCTTCCCAAAAATCTATTATTCCTCTATGCCACAAGCAAAAACCCTTTGAGCTCCACCGTCTCCCACCCAATTTGTTAAAAACCTCCTCTCACTAGCAGGGCTGAAATATGCTCCTACCAGCCAGCCCTTACTTCCTGCTCAATCACCCCCTCCACTCTGCTCTATTCTGCCCTATATACACACATATATATATGTGAGTGTGTGTGTGTGTTTTTATAAAACCCAACCAAACCCCCAAATAATTGATTCTGATGGGTCTTGAAAGACCCCAGGGACAGGGGTGCCAATGCAATCCGTTATTAAGATGATCTGTTGGTATTTTCCACATCCTTTTGACTTTGCCAGTCTCGAGCTGCCCGTGTTAAAAATTTTCCATGCTGGACATCTGCTGCAGGATTTATTTACTTTTCTGCCAAAACACAGTTGCCCAATTCTGAGATAGCCAAGACAGAAACAGGTTGCTCTGCTACCCTTGTAACTCACTCACTGTGGAGCTCTGGCACCTCTGGCCATATCGGGGCAGTCTGAAATTTAGCAGAGTGCTGATCCCTTGCTTTTTCAGTTGTTTTTCTTTGCTAAATCACATCTATGTTGTTTTGCTATACCTATGAAAATATTTTTCTATTGAGAAAGCTTTAAAACCTGCTAGAATTCAGCTGACACACACCATCGCTCTGATTCGTTTCCCGATACCTACAGCCAAACCTCAGAAAACATTCTGCAGTAAGCGTCCACCGCCTCCTCCAGCCATCCCTCCGTATGTGGCTGGAAAAGCACCAGCCCCACAGCGCAACTGAGCATGTAATGGGCTCAAGTTACAGGAGATTAGCAGGATTTCCCCTGTAACTGCTGCTCCCATCTGCCAGAGACCAGACATTGGAGCTGACAGCGGGAAGACAACCTTGCCTGTTGCTCTCATGACCCTTCGGCTAGTGCCCCACGAACATGCAGGAGACAGGCTCTCAAGAGCACACTGCAAAGGGGGTGTGAGAAGGGTTAGGTGGACCAAAATGCAACATGAAACTGAGAAGGGGAAGGCAGCAATGAAAGGAAAAGGGAGGAAGAGACACAAGAGCCAAAGTCTGGAAATCTTGGGTCTGGTTGAGCAGAAGGCTACAACAAGGAAGATGATGGCGCCCAAGCAAGGAGCTGGAGGGAGTAAGCAGCACAGCCACCGCCAGTCAACAGGAGCCAGCCACCCTCCACATGGACAATGTCCGCATTCAAACGGCAACAGAAGCCAAGGGCTCTTGTGGTCTGTTAGTTTGCTTCTAGAGAGGGAGGAAACATCCAGGTTACCTCAAAAACAATCCAAACAAACACACAACACTAAAAACCTCAACAAAAGCACCACAAACAACACAGACAAACCCCACAAACCCAAGACAGGTTGCCAACATAGCCCCTCGACAAGGGAGGGTTCAGCACTGGCTGCACAGCCATATTTCAGAACCACTACTTCACAGCACATAACACCAGTGTTCAACCACTGCAGAGCTTCAACTACAATCAGACAGGGTTGAGGTGTTCCCAGATATCATTCCTAGGATTCTTGAATTATGAACACAAAACTATCATTCATGCAGCCCACCCAGCTCCTCATGTGGGTTATTACCTTTTAGTTCCTCCCTTGTCAAAGGACCAGAAGCCGCACAACTCAATAAGACATGCTGAAAATAAATCACGTCACACTTGTGAACCCTTCAGTCGGGCCCCATCAAAAAGCTCAATAGAAAATGCATAATCTTTCTCAAAAATGGCACTCGAGTCATGTGCAACAAATAAGGCATGAGTTCATGGACTGAGGAAAATGATTCCAAAAGTACCTGCTCTGTACCTTGAGGAGTGCCCATGTGCTCGTTCATTTTTCACATCAGTTACAAAGAAAAACAACAGGATTTCAGTTTTCAGGCCAAACTTCTATCATCATATTATATATTTAATTTCAAAATTCCGTTCTCTTAGAGAAGCTGAGGAATTCAGATGTTAAGCACAACAAAGAATAGCAAATAAAGGTAAACTCCCAACTCAGAAAATGCCATCTGCTCTGCTTGACATACTCCTGTAATTAATGAATCAAGGGGGAAATGCTGCGAAAGGTGGCTATTACAGACAATTTTCTGAAAAAACTTTTGGAGAAAAGTAGACTATTTTGGAAGTAATACAGAGGAAAAGAACTGGAAGACACAGAACCTGCAGAGCCGTTTTTTCCTTCTTAGGTGTCATCAATTACAGCGATTAGGTTGAATCCCAGAAACAACAAAATGTCTCAATTTAAAGGCAGTTTTGCAAGAAGCATGGAATATATATAATACTAACATTGAAGGCACCAACAAACTCATGTGACATTTACTATAGCAGAAATAGGATTTTGAGCCCTGTGTAGATGACCTATGGCAACATTTTGGCGAGTTCAGCAATGGCAAGCAGAACTTTGAAACTATTTCCTATGCCACTAAGAGATTTCTCTCATAGTAACTTTTGCTACTACTAGCAAAATTCAGCTTTGGTAGCTATGGTCTGAATAACAGCATAAAGAAAAGTCTAGGTGGCTGCCAAGATTTTAAAACTAGGCATGTAGACCTATTCATGCATAATATCACTGACGCCAGCCTTTGCAAAATACCTCACTCTCTCTTAGGGCTGAAGTGATGGTAGAAATCACTGTAAGTTACAAAAGGAAAGAGTAATGCCAAAATTCAAGTTACTAACTGGAAGCAGGTATGCTGTACTGAAAGGACATGGCTATGTCTAATTTTGGTTTTAAAATATGATTACCAGGAGGACTTGAAGTCCAGGATTTCAATTGTTTTGACTTCCTAGCATCCAGACATCCCAACATCTCCCCAGCTGAGGAAAACTGGAGATTGACTGTGCACAGACATGAAAACAGACTATTCTATTTTCACCGTATATACTGATGAATGAAATGAAAACATACCACTGAAGCAAGCACATATTCAAGTTACATGTTAAGATTAAATCTTACCAAAATTAAGGTGGCTTCTGGAGGCTTTCCAAATCCCCTCTCCTTCCGCTGGCTGCACAAGGAATTTAAGCCATGTCTAAACTGTGAGATCCAAACACATGGGTTCACATACACATGCAGTCTGCATCCTGACTTTATTTTGGGATAACACCAATTCCCCATGAGGATGAAAACTGAGTACACATGCACCATGCCTTCTCACAGGGTGGTCCCAGTTCGCACCAGGCAGAGGAGAACTGCAGTACTCTCTAACCAGGCTTTGTAGCTGAACATTTGAGATACGCATCCTGGGTGCCGTGGAGGGCTGAGCTGCCTCTGGATGGTAGCTTTATGCACTTAGCTTGAAATACATTTGACCAAATATAAACAACCACATCTCACTGAGTCACTCTACTCCCCCTCTCTCTTTATAGCCACTGAAGAGAAATAGGCATTTGTGGGCTGTGATTCATCCTATCCCAAAGTAGCTATTCTAAGAGATTCCATCACATCCTAAAAGCATCTGTGTGTCTCTTCTGTTGGCTACCTGAGATGATCACTCTTAGGCTCCTTCTATCATGTCTTTCAGTAAACATATAAGAAGCTTTATTAGGAACACAAATATTTAGACTCTTAACTTGCACGCACTGGATAGCACTTTCAATTTCCAAACTCATTTAAAATAACTAGAGACATTAACATACAGCTGAAGAACACCTGTATTTTAACAATGTACAGTTACAGCTTTGGTGTAAACCTTCAGCTTGCCATAAGCATGTTTCAGATATGTTGCTATTTAAGCTACAAAAGCTTGTTCTCCAAGCTATGCTGAACATGTTCCAGTTTTTTTCTCCCTGACTGAACATCAATGTTGCACTCACTCACGCTTTCTTCCTCTGAACAACTGATTGACACCAAATTAATGTAAGAGGAGCTGGCCTGGGATCCTCCTCCTGATTTTCTTTTTGGTTTGGGAGGGGAGGTTTTCTGTGGGGAGGGAAGACTGATAAAACAACCAATATCTTGTTGACTCTGTCTATACAACCTAGGTAATATAAACTGGCAAAATAATAAGCTAGGTAAAATAAAGTGCCAAACAGCCTATATTGCCGTACTCTTACAACACTTGAGCAAAAGCATTTGTTTTGTTTTGGTTTTTTCCAGGAAAATTTATTTTAATTCATGACAGCTGGAAAACCATTAACATTTAAGTTTCTGCCACCCAGACATTTAGTACCTTCTTAGATGCCCTAGAGAATTCCTGCTGGCCTCCAGTGGCCACTACTGGGAAGACTGGGCAACTGGTATGTCTCGGCTTATATCTGGCAGCCCCATGCAGATGTCCAGATATAAAACTGCTTAGTGCCATTTTAGATGCCATATATATAGGTAACTGCCTCTGTCCAAAAATCTAAACCATTTCATTGATACATATCAGAACAGATCTTCCCAACTCTTCTAGCAGAATGTATAAGGGTTACATACACAACCAAAATCCTTTATCTTCAACTGCTGAACCCTACTCAGAATAGATGTTTTAAGAATCACAACAAATCATAGGGTAAAAGCACAACCACTATTTAAGCCAGGAACATATATCATAAATTTAAGATAAATCCTTCTCTTTGCTGACTTCATGTTGCCCTATATTGTTCAGCATCTACCATAACCAGGGAATTATGTGATGGAAGTCTCCCAAGCCTCTCACTCCAGCTGAAATAAACAACAAATGTTTAAGCCTTCATAAAAATGTATTTTCAATCTACATGGTTACGAAGAATACCGTGCAAACGCGTCAAATTAAGAAGAAAGCAAGTGTTGTGCCCTTTAGTCTTTAATACCCATTTGGAAACAATGAGAAGGTGCAAACTGATACTATTCACTAATGCCTAAACTATCTTCAGTGAGACCCCTGTGTATTGGGAGGTTCTTCCACTGCTGATAAAAACATGCTCCTTCCTCCTCAGATCCCTCCATGACTAATTTCCTCCATAGCTATTGTTCTGGCCTCAGATTTGGAGTAGCTCCTATTCAAACCCACAACAGGAGGAAACCATTTGATAAATCACCTTTGCAAAGAACCTAACAGCCTTAGCCACAAAGTTACATGGGCATAGGAAAACCCTTTTGTGTTTCAGCAAGCATAGGTGGAGGATGCGTATACAAAATACTACCCTTTATCCTGAGAATTTGCTGGCTTCACACAACAGCCAGCCTACCAGGGAGCAAGATTTGTCCTCAGAAAAGTTCCTAAATTATCAAAAATAATACTTCACATAACTACATGAGAAAAATATTCTAATGATGTTTTCTGCAGGTAAAACAAGGTGGATTTTTTTTTTAATCTCCTATGAAGCTTCAGTTACCAGCCTCTAACATAACTGAGATCCTGAATATTATTCAAGCAATGGCTGCAAATAACGTATCTTCAGACCCGTGATATAATGAGGACTCTAGTTATCCTTTGAATCCAAAAGTTCTGTTTCATTACTCCGTTATAAACCCAAAAGAAAAATGATGCCACTGAAACTAAGCTACATTTTTAATTTTTCCCATCTTCAATTAGCACAAAAATAAATCAAAGCAGTCTAATTCATTAAAATTATCCAGTTGGTTTTGTAAACATACAGGTGTAAAACACCCCATTGCTACTTAACAGGCGATGCTAGTTCCCGTTTCCCTGCAAGCTGCCACTTAACAGGCTGTGTCTGTAAGGTAGATGCTCAGGGGCATGCAGCAAAATCAGCAAGCAATCTCTACTGTAAGCAGAGCAAACAGGCTCCAGGAGACTTCGCAGAAAATGAGAGCCAATTGGATAATTTTTGTTTTTTAAAATCAGCAAGAGCAGGATTCAATTCCTCACCCTTTCAGAGCAATTAGTAACCGGCACATGTAAGAGCAGAGGACTCCGAGTAATTAACAAAGCATTTCCTTGGCAAGGAGGGAAGGCCTGGAGTATGTAAGTACAGGGTTTTATTTCTTTCTGTGAAGTATAGATGATAGGTAGGAGAAAGCTATGCCAAGCGAACTGCTGGCAAGCAGCTAGTCTTTTGGTTTGCAGGCAGCTCTGTTTTGTGAAGTCTATGAGTTTGTGTTCACATAGGCAAGCTTTTCTTTAAACATCGCTTACATGCATTCAGTTTTTGCACCAAATTTCCATTTTCACCTCAAAAGACGTCGTTTTGTTTCAGCTCACTCTTCAGTTACTGTGAAGTGCCAAGAACGCTTTTATTTGTGTAATGTTTTTAAACAGTGATGTGGATCTTTGCCTAATTACTCAGATACATAATATTATATACATGATCCATGAACTTTCTTTTTTGCAGATGTCATGTAACAGAAACTGAAAAAATAAGTAGCTGTATACACAGGAAGAAAGAAGAATAGTTTTCACGGAGGAAAAAGAAAGCAAACAAGAGTAATGAAGAGCAAAAAAAAGGTCCTCTAGCATAAGCACCAAGTGTGGGATAAAATGGCATCCAAAAGCCTGATCTCTGCCAACAACATGTTTCAAACAGCACGTGTCAAGATTTAATCCTGCCACCTTGAAAACGAATTACATATGGGAAAGAATGCCTCAAAAATCAAAACACATAGGGGACTTCATTCACCAGTGGTACAAAGATAGAACAGAAAGTTCTATTTGCAGGAAAAAAAAGTTTGTAAGCAGGCAGCGTCCAGCTTTCTAACACTCTTCAGTACTTTTCTCCGACTCTCCTCTTCCTCTACCTCCTCC